>JBAJNP010001001.1:0-23236 GCA_036877545.1 Yasuhikotakia modesta | reverse complement strand
ACCTCCTTTCTTCTTTGTACCATATTTCCTGAGACAGACTTTCCATATAATCCACAATTAACTCCCTTCATATTATATTTTTTGGCCCCATTTTCTTATTATTTTTCTTCATTTGCTACATCCCACAGCTTTTCATCACTGATCATCACAATGTTTGTTAGTGCTTTTATGAAGACTTCTTTTATAGAAATATATTGTGAGAAGCATCTGGAACTGGATGTTCTGACCTTGACATGGGATTTCCTTATTCCAAGCACTGAGTGCGTGAGACACAAGAGATTTTAGCAAAAACGTTACATGTGACACCACCAAAATCAGCCAGGCAGCACAAACCCAGTTTTACCAAACCCACTAAATCTTAGTGTTTGCTCAGCACACTGTGCATTACGTGCAGCTTTGAACTTTCCAGATTTAAAGGTCTAGGGAAGTTTTTATATACTGCGGATCCATATATACTGCGGATCCATATGATATATACTGCGGTGTAGGTTCACTCTGTGTAAAAATATATAAAAGACAAGATTAATCCAGGAAGCAAAGTTTACGGCTTGAGAGTAATCCTTGCTAATATTCAGACTTTGTGATTGAGCTCCATAACATTCCCTCTTAAAATGCTGGTCTCCTAGCAACACGCTAACAACACCACACATTTCTGCATTTTCTTGGATCAAGTGTAAGCAGAGAAATGTATGAGTGAGAAAAAGAGAGACAGTTTCTCGCTTCTTAAAAAAGTTTCTTGCTTTCACCATCGACACTAACCAGAAGCATGGAATTGAGGGAGCGTGGCAATCATTGAAGTGAAACAGCCAAATTGCACCTTGTGTCAATAATTGATTCCTTTCCATTTGCTTGTTCTGGCATCGAGCTGGTCCAGATAACACATACAAGTAATGTGGCAGACCTTCCGCACAAAAGTATCCAAACAAACACATATGCATATATGGAAAAGCTGCATATGTAAATGTACTGGCAGAAACTCTGAATAATGGATAATAGACACCAGTGAGTTTTGGAACCAGGTTCAGCTGCAGTGTTAGGCATATGTGTATAAGAGCTGCGAGTCACAGCTAACTGCCCCCTGCACACAGAGGGGCTAGAGCTTTCAGAACCTAATCCATCATGTCACAGGCACTGCCTGCTGGCAAAATAAGAAAAAAAACAGTTTTTTTTAAACAAGTTTTATTTTGTTTCATTGCTTTCAAACAATTTTCAGCTATGTTTTTGTAAAAAACCTTAACAATTAATGAAACTTAATGTAATTTTTTCGTACACATTTTTACAAAAACATTTTCACTACTAGCCTGACCAGGCCAGCTGAAAAATTCCAGCCTAGTGATTATTTGCAAACCTTTGAGATTCACCAAATCAAATGGGATGCTTCCTACAGCCCTGGTGTCAGCTCATCATCTGATGCTGATTTCCCATCAGCCCTTGCTCTGCATGAGGGCACATCTTAATCTCTTTCCCTGTGTGTGAGTCTAATTTGAGCGACTCTATAAAGACAGTCACACACAGAGCACAATGTTGACTCTTGTCTGCAGGAGTGGGTTGGAAGTCATGCAGCAAGCAGGTCGTACCACAGCCAGTGAATGGGGAGTTGTAATGGGGAATTTCACGCCCGCTATGACACCTGCATCTTTGAAAGGCCTGGGCTAGTTAAACAGCACAAGCTGTTTGGAGGGGCAATATTGTTGCGCAAGAAAAGCATGATAGGTTGCATCAGCAATAACAAAATGGCGTGAGATGTTCAGCTTTCACTTCCTGCTGCATTCTGCAGCCATGTGTTTCTGCCAGGGCGACCTGTGAATGACTTCCTTTCAAAGATGGATTTGATTTTTTGTATGATTCATTCAGTTTGATGGTGTAAACCACAGTTTTCCAACTTTATTAACATCCTCAGTCAGCAAAAAAAGTAAGTGTTTAAATGATGTTTTTGCACTTTTCTGCGAAAAAGTTACAGTTTTATGTATGTTTTTAATTCATCAATTAAATTGACTACAGTTAATTCAAAATAAAAAACAGAAAATAAAAATAAAAACAGTTAATTGTGTTAGGGCATTAAATGTGTCTGGAGCTGTGTGCTTTGTGAGCTGGAGGAATGTGTCTCTGTGAAATGCCTTGGCCTGACAAAGACCAGAAATATCACCTCACCAAACTCCATGACAAAATAGGAATAAGCCTTGGTTCTCATTTACTTAGAAGAAATAGCATTTCTTACATCAAATGGTGTTTATAAATGCCTGTGCTTTATTGATCAGCGTTAGCATCAAAGACTCCAAAGCATCAAAGAAAAACAATTGTTTTTTGTTTATAACTTCTTATGAAATGTTCTCGGAATGCAATGCTGAAGGAGACATTGTGTTCTGTTTATTTCTGTCTTTAGGAGGTGGAATACAGAAAATAAAGCAACATGAAGTTTGTTTTTTACACTTATTTTAAACGGTTTGAAGATTTTAGACACTTTTATCAGGTACCTTGTTTTAGAACGGCTGCATGCAGTGAACCAAAATAAATATCTGATTATGCTACTTTTACTGAGGGCATGTGAAAGGATGCAAAACAATATTAAATGCCGACATGAACATACTGTACATTCATGCCACTTTTGTCCCTTCGCCTTATACAAACACAGACTCCTCAAAACCTTTCAAAGTACACAGAGCAGACAGCTTGAGAAAGATGTCGGTAACCACTGGAAAAGCAAAAAAAAAAATGAAACTTTACTATGGAACTTTAAAAATACTACTTAAAAAAACTTTTCTGGAAGAGTTACTGCATAAACTGGTACTACCAGGCATTTGCTTTGCCACATCTGTGTAAATGTTGGCAAGCCTGCACAAGTATGAGAGGAGTGGGAGTTGTTACAGTATGTCCATGAATGTACATGATACAGTAGTCTGCTTGATGACTGAAATGTTCCAGAGGCCAGAACCAAGTCAGGTCTTTCTCTATCCACAAAAGGACTTTGTGAACAGATCACCTGGCTGAATTGGTGTACTGATGGATGAGCGTATACTTATCAGCCTGTGTCTGAAAGCATGAGGGAATGTGGCTCACGGCTGGAGCTGCAGCAACAATGATGATGTAATGTTGGCTCCTCCCCAACCGAATATCTGGAGAGATGTATATTTCTATTAAAAAGAAATAACTAAACAAATCTCTTATGGAGACAATATATTTATTTAGAAACCACCCTTCAAAGAAATGCTCTAAGGCTTTGTTTTAAAACCCAGTGAGGTATCTCACAGACTTAAAATTACTCCAAGTAGCAACATTCACATAGCCTTGAGGGGGCCATAATTCATTTTAGAAGCATTTCAATACTTTATTAAATACCAATAGCACTTTAAATTATTTTAGGTATAATTAGCTTTCCTTTGTCTTTAGATGTCAATCTAAATGTGTTGTGTAAAGCAAAAGGATTTGGAGTCCAGATGCTTGTGGCATCAACAGTATTTCTAACTGAGGCCTTTTTGTATTGAGACAATCATTTAAATTTTACACTATAATAAATTTATATTAAAACACCTCACATATTATGTAAGCACTCTGCAACTGATACAGCTAAAACTGCTTCAGCAGGGTGGCACTCGCATTTCACACTTCAATAAAGGTCTCAGTCTGTGGCTACTTAAGGAATTGTCCTTGTTGTAGGTCTGTGTTCACACTCTCTTTAGGGTGAGATCAAGGTAGATAAACACAGCTCTAAGAGGGGTCAATTAGACTTACGGAGACAACCGCACCATCCCACAACCTTTCACCTATAACAGTTTGACCTCCTCACTGACATTCCCCAAATAATACAGAGAAGATAAGGAGGTCAAGAGGTGGTGTTCAGAGAGATTGCCTGATGTGTTATCATTGCATCCTGGTTGCTTTAGGAGAGAAGAGTTTATCAAAAGTGTCAGTGTGGATTCCCAGAACATAGTGCTTTGGTTACAGAAACACTTGCTGACACATGTAAGGCCCTGTGTTTGTGCCCACAATAAGCAGTGTGCAGATAAAGTCTGATAAGGCCTTAGTCCACCCCCCCCCCCACACACACACATTCCTTAGAAGTTGTTAGTTATAATTAAGACACCCTTCCATCAAAATACTTTGCATGTTTAATTAAAACACACACATTTATTTCCAATGAAGATGTTTCATAATGTCCAAATGTCTGTGCACAAATGTATTCTTAAATTCTAGTTAAGTAAACCCACTAACACACATTGAATTGATCTTTCAGCTCTCTCAATGCTGCTCGTAATTCAGTATTTACATGTATGTGTGTAGTATTTCAGGTCAGGGTGTTAGTGTTGAAAACAAATGAAAAACAGCCTTTGGTCTCCAACAGCTCTCAACAGCATTCTCTGAGGGGTTTCACATCTTGAATAGATTAAAACATTTACATGATGTATTTGTATTTGGAGACGTTTATCTTGTATATGCAATGGCTTGTATTTTGTAGTGAATACAGCTGAGAATTTTGGCAGATTTTTATGAAGAAAGAAAAAATTCTGACCCGGCACTTTTTGTAGGTTTGAATTTGGATTCAAAGGTTTGTCTTTAATAGCATGATGGCACCACATGTTTGTGTGTTAGATTATAGAAACTATAGAACTTACCTCAAATCTTACCTCATTTCACTTAAACACATATACACACACACACACAAAATATTGTCTATTTGGAGCTCTGGCCTACAGATTTGCACACATGCTCCTTTGATACATGGTTTTAAAGTCACGGTTCTTACAATATGTGGAAGACACAAGTTTGAATATGGCTTGCAACATTTTCTGATCTTGGTGCCCTTGTCTTTGCATCACCTATCCACTCTCCAGTATCTGGTTGATGTTTTGGCAAAAGTGTGTGTTTTGGCAAGGAGGCCAGTTCCTAAATAATATAAAAAACAAATGCTTAAATCTTATTTACATGCTTAAACAATAATTTGTGGCTCTGGTCATTGTAGGGTCAACTTAGGTTGGTGTTATTTAACCTTGAGCACTCAGCTATCCTCAGATAATTTCACTCTAGGTGGCATGTCGACTGGCACTGAGCGTTGCTAGTGTTGCTACAGCTGTTGAATTCACACAATGCCCTGATTGCTACTTGTGTAGAACCAGTCACCCATATTACAGACTCAGCCGTCTGTGTTTGCATCAGACAGGAACCCAAACTTCACTGAATGAATAAAATGTTAAGCAAACCTTCCCACTTGATAACAAACATAAAGAAAATGCTGGTTTTCTACAAACAAAGCTTTTCTTTGTTATCCAGCATTCTTTCCCTGTGACTTCAATAGCTTTCTCATTAAGACATCTTTGGCCTTGTTTTCCACTTCTGTCAGTTGCTGTCTTGCTCAATGTGTGTTGTGACAATAAAGGAGTCTTTCCTGAAACTCTTCCCTCTGCCATGGATGATTTGATTTTAGGCATGGCAGTTTCAGTTATGAATTAGACTTGCTAAAGTTACTATGATTTATGAACATATTTATGTAATACGTTAATATATTACACTTAATACTAAATTAAGAGAAACCAATAAAACCACATTTTCTAAAACAAATTAAATGACATGCAAATGAAACACAAAAATTAAGTTATTCTCTTTTGTTTTTGTTATTTTATAGCAAGACAAAATGTTATTGCTGAGATGTTGTTCTTTGATAGCTCAGGAAATGAAAAGGAATAATGTTTCATTAAAGTATTACCCTTGTCTCAAAGGTTGCACCTAAAAATCCCCTAAGAAACAGATAATGATAGACACAAATGTGACTATTGTTGAAGTACAGTATGTTACAGAGCAATAATATGAACATGGAAGGCACTGCTCAGATGGTGGTCTTGGACTGAGAAATGTTTTGGACTGAGTCCAGATTAGAATCTCAGACTATTTTGTTGCAAACATTGAGACATTCTTGGGAGAAACCTTTGAGAAGCAGGAGTGTTAGAGTCTCCAGGTATTCTCCATTGAGTGGTATTGCTAGGATAAACATCTCTCTGAGATATTCAGAGAGATCTTTATGATTTTTTTCTTTTCTATTGACTGACATACTGTGCACCTCTTAACCCCTTTTCATTCAAACTCTCTTTCTTTCTGCACTGATGGAGAATGAAGCAGTCACATGGGTCTGGTAGGCAGCCAGGTGGCCTCTGGACAACATCTTCAGGCAGTATATTGCGTGTATGTGTGTGTGTGTGTGTGATAAATGTATTCCCAATTTCTACTTCACTCTCACTTACACTGATGCCAATTATGGCCAGTTCCTGAACACTAAAAAGCAAAAGCAGCCATCTTTACTCTATACTCTATACTTTACTCTATTTTCTGTCAGTATGCATGTCATGTGTGGCATATTTAGAAATCTCCCCATCAGACCAGCTCTCACCCTGAGCCCTGCAGTCTACAATATGACCAGACAACAGAAGCTCAGTCTCTGTGCCTCTTAACTATTTTCCCTTTCTTTTTCTCTCTTTGCTCTCTCTCCTTTGCTCTCTCCCCCCCCTGTCTTTCTTTCATGCTGTGATGACCACAGTGTCTGCATTCCACCAGCATTCTTGCTTCATCACGTTGACCTGCTTTTATAGTATTATAGTTTTTGTGTGTCATAATAGAAAATAGCAGCAGTTCAAATAGTTGCAACAGAAAAAAAGCTTCCAAACGGCACAACAATTGACATGATTATATATGATAAACACTGTTTATATCTGTATCTATACGACTCGCTCGTGACAGTCTCATGTGTTGTTCCGTGTTCCCCCGTTAGTGGTCGTTGTTGTTTGTTTTGGTTATGTTCTGTCCTTTTCGTTTATTGTTTGAATAGGATCAGCTGCGCGCAGCCTCATCTTGTGTTTAAATGCAGCGCTGATCTTCGGATCAGTTCTGCGAAATTTCGTATTTTTCGTGTGTTGATGCCTCGTGTTTATTGTTCTGGTATGTTTCGAGTCTTGTCTTGCCGTGCTCCAGTTTAGTCTTGCCTTGTTTTTTCCTTGTTTTTCCTGGTAAGTTTTTTTTGTTTTCCCTTGTCTGTTTCTGGGAGGTAGTTCCTCGTGGTTTTGTTTCTCGTTTTATTTTTACAAATAAAACAATTTAAACAATGTTTCTACAAGTTTAACAAATCGGGTTGTTAACGCGTTAGCGCGTTCGCTACGTACGCCAGAGACCCGGGTTCGAGACATGTCCCTGACAATATAGTACATATAGAACGCCCTGATGGTTATTAAATAGTGACATATTTCTTGTTAGTGTTTTTATTCTTTGGTCAAGTATTGAACTGTTTATGTTAAGAGTATTGGTTGATTTTGATAGTCGTAAATATGAGGTTAATGATATTCCGTGTACCTTTAACCCAGAAACCCAAATGCTGAAAGGAGATTTTGCCTCCTCATTGTAAAGGTCCACCACGTGCCACAGGTTTGAGGTGAGCATTTAGCATGGGATCTGTCTCTCATTAGGGGGGATGAGAGACAGATTAGTGGGGATGAGAGACCCTCCCCTCCCCCTCCATATGTTGGCATATGGAGAACAGCTGTGCAGTCTGGTGCAGCCCTGTGTCAGGAGGTGACTGGCCCTCTGACGCTGTACCTGCAGCTTACGCAGCTCTGGTGAGGTCTGTTGGTTACATTCTCATTCATTCTCAGAAGTTGATTGAATTGGCAACTGACTTGTTGATTTGGTTTCAGGTGCACAAAGTAAGCTGAGAGAAGTCCACAAGCTTTATGCAGGTGTTTGTCTGAAACAACAGACAACAATCTGCTTTCTCTCATACATAAAGCCATGCATAATGCTTTTGGTCAATTTGTGTAGCTGTACTGAAGGTCAGATTGAGCCACACTGGAGGTAATTTGTGCCAAGAATCACCGAAAGTCCTTATTTTTGACCCTGGAGTCAGCGAGCTAAAAGGTATCACAAAAACAGCTTCATTAAGTGAGGCTGGTTCTGGTAAAAGCTTTACCATCATATGCTTGTAGTTTGTTGTCTTTACCTTTTAAAGTAACACTTATTCCCCACTAATATGACCCCTTTAAAGACTCAAAATCACACACAAAAAACAATACATGACAGTTTAAGTCACATGACTTTATATTTCCATATAAAAATATTACTCTTGTCAGCACCAGGTCATTAGTTATACAACACAACCATAAGACAATATAAGAACACATTTATATTTTATCTCAGTGCTTTCGTTGAAAGCAAAAAACTCCTTCACCTGTCAAGTAATAGACTGATATTTCCTTAGGAAAATTTCACTATCACAGCACAAGGGAGTTGGTCAACCACTGTATGTGATCTACAATTGAAGAGCCATAACTTACCCTGTCAAATATGTCTACATTTTGCCATTAAAACAACATTACAAGGTTTGATTTAAGAACACCGCAAATAATCGTTTCTTTGATGGAATTGGCAAATACATTCACATTTCTCAGCAAACCTAGTTCTTATTTTAAAAATATGGCTTCATAATTTTAAAAAGGGCATTTACATTCATTAAACCAATAAGTGACTTGTTTAAACCAGTTTAAAACAACTTTTGGACACATCAGTTGATGAAAGAACATGTTCACTTGAACATAAAAAAAATCAAAGTAAAGACTTTGCAAAGACTGAAAGCTCAAGAAATAGACCCCGTTTTTATGTAAAAGTGCTGAATAAAAGATAAAGAAAGACTCTGTGTGGGCAGAAACAGCAAGAACATGAATGAAACATAGAAAGAAAGAGAGAGCGTAAAAAGAGATATATTGACAGGAGATCTCATTAAATACACACACGTGCACTCTTAAACCCTAATGTTATCTTGTGTCTTGCCACAACAAGCCCAAAATACCACTCTGTGCATCTCTGCCAAGTGTACAAACACATTCACAGTCTCACGTCCAATCCCAGGTTCAGAGAGGCAGTACTGCACTTTGGTTGGCTGTGCCTGAGTGAGGATCAGAGACAAAAGTGTTGCCTCTGACACGACTTGTCAGAGGTGGCACATGGACAGTTTTCAGAGGGTGATGTATGACCACTGCTACAAGTCTCTCTCGTTTTAGCTTCCAGCTGTTCCCATACGAATGTAGGTGAGTTTACCTGGAGCTTCTGTCAGGCTGGCTGTACCGGTTTTGAACAGCACAAGCTGATGACCTGCAGGATCAAGCAGAGTAAAAACTGAGCATGCACTGCATCAAAACGATAGCATGTGTAAATTATGCATTTAAAAATAAGTGTTTTAATTTGGCTAAATCATTTTGGCTGTTATTTTAATAACAGAGTTAATGTAATGTAATGTAATTATAATCATCATTTAAATTAATAATTTATATGATAAAATTCTTCATTTTTGTCTTATTGTCTGCAGTTATTTTCACATGATTCTGTCAAAAGATGGGATCTCAGAAGACATTATAGTATGTTTTGGACAGCCTTTGAACTACACGACTGCATGATCAAAAAGTTTGAAGGACTAAATTTGTGCTCCACAAATTTTAATATACAGCTGTTTAATAAATCTAAATGGCTCAAATTTTCTCACTTCGCACAGAATTTTACATTCAAAAACAGTGAAACAACTTGATGCTTGTACTGCCTTGTCAAGACAAGGTCCAACAAGTTAGTCACATTGTTTTTTACAACATCAAAACCATTACCTGTCCAAGTGCTCTGATTGGTCATGACAAAGGCTTGGCATTGGGTGTGGCTGTCACACACATCAATAGCTTCATCAACATTAAAGACTGACAGCATGCACCCATCATGCTGATAGGACGGCCAGCAGCGATAGTTCTCCGCTGCTACTGAGGCATCTGAAATGCGTTTGTACTCTGTCAAAAAATAAAAAGATAATTTAGATTTTGGAAAAGATGTTTTCCATAAGGTAGTAATACTCCTACTATTAGCAAACAAAACAAAGCACCGTATGCTAACCAGACCCAACATGTGATGCAATACAATCATAGCCAATGACACTTATTTATAGACAGTACAAATAAATATGAGTGGGACTCGTCACCACAATTTTAATTGAATGTCTAATTATTTAGTGCTTTGAAAAATCTAATGAGAGGAATTAAGTAACCGAAAGAGCTCTGTTACTCTGCCAAAAAACCCACAGCAGCAACAATGGCCAGAATGTCTGGATCTTTTATTAAGAGTGTTTTTGTCATTAAAAGCACAGATGTCTGTTTCTCATTTCTGGACATGTATCTAATCAATGTTACAAGACAGGATTCATGTTAACACAACATATTGTACATAACTCTGAACATATGACAATATGATATTAAGAAAGGGCAGCTGTGCTCTCTCAGATCAAAGGAAAACAAATATAAGTCTGTCTGAAATCATCAGTGACTAACTTAACTTGACAGGTGCAGACATGGCTGGAAATTTGTGGCGGACAGGAAATACATTTAGACAGCTTTGCTCACGACTAATAATGTGACGCAAGGTGCCACATTCATACAGGGTAGGTGCTAATACATGACTTTCCAGGTCTTTACAAAAATGATCATTAAAACAGGAAAGTCAAACATTTCACTCACTGTGTTTTAACCATGTATTCGACTTGTGAAACCATGTGACTGTAGGCCATTTATGCCTTGTTTATATAAAGACCTTGCAAGTCTGTCATTTACACATAAATTATCATATCTTATCATGGGTTGATGACAGCATGAAATCAGACTGTGTCAGCACAGCTTTTAGCACAATAAGTAACTGTTTTACGGTATGTGCTGTTCATTTAGATATTACAACTAATTTGAATAAAAATAGAAACTGATGAGAAAACGCCAACTGCTGGCCAACCACCAAGTAAGCCTTTGTTTTCACAATCTTTTTGTAGTAGTTTTACAGTGTGATGTTAGGAAATGGAATCAGATTTGTTGTCATGCACAGCATTCCTCTGGTGAGCCTGGCAAAAATGCCTACAATTGGGTCATGTATTTGAACGCATTTACGAAAACAATCCCAATGTGTCTCTTAGCCTCTCAGACCTGTTTTGGGAACAGTTGTCAAACTAACTTTGCTGCCCTGTAGCTGGTTCTGGACAGTGTGTTTTATGGGTTGTGTGCATTTCCCTGACCTTAAAAACAGAGCATTGTTTAATGACTTTTCTAAAAAAAAATTTTCATTTTTCAATTTTCATAGGGTGACGTGTGGGGTATTTAGAACAGAGAGCCACCAAAATAAAGATATGCGGTAGCTAAATATATAATTTCTTTGTTTATGTTTGTTTTGATTTACCAATTTTGACAGATAAGTTAATTATTCACCCTGTGTATGACAAACTCAAACCTACTTGGTTGATGTCCTCATTCACACTAAATAGGCATGATAAAGCTAACTGTATGCTACAAATGTCAACTACTCAACTGTATAAGTTGGAATTTGGTTTTCATTCAGGAATATGCCTGGATGGCCTTGGTCATATAATTCACCATTTCTTTTTGATAGTGAAGAAGCTTTGAATGAAGGTCACTAGGCAGGCTGCTTCAGATGAGGTACTTTTTATGAGTTTAGTGTCTGGAACTTGGTGGACTGCACGTGGCAAAAAACGGGATTAGCTAGAAGGTAGTGAATAAGAATGATTATTCAACACTCTATTGCCCTAATTAATGTTTTTTGGAGATTTTGCATACTGTGAATTATTTCTGTAGGAGAGGTAGCCAGAGGCATGCTGGCTTTTTAATGCACTCTAAGTATGTTGGGCAGAAGTATGGGGAAGCCCAGTTGGTATCCATGGCAACTGCCAGGGGACCCTGTTTAACAACAATACCTAAAATGCCTAGCAGTGCTTAGTCATATTTAGCTAACAGACAACTTAAAACAGTTAATAGACCATAAAATAGACCATAATGTCAAAATGATCAGCGATTACCAGTAAACAAACTATTCTTGTTGGTTATTGAGTTAAAGGGATGTTTTTACCTTTCCAACTTTTAGTATATAATGTTGCTGTTTGAGCATAAAAATATCTATGGTATTTGAATAATGAAGCAAATTCCAATGCACCTTAAAAATAAAAACAAAACTTTAGGCATAACAGAACCCTTTTAAACATCTATTATCATATAGCTTATCTGACAAATATACACACAGTTAATGCTGGAAGACAGTGAGAGTGGAAAGAGTTAAATGACCCTGCAGATGATGTTCCTTGCTTGCTTAACACTTTTATCTGTCAACAAGTGTCTCTATCTGCTTTAGACTGCCAATAGAGCAGTCTAATAGAGGAGAGAAGAAGGGATAGCACAGAAAGAAATAGGGGAAAGGGACAACCATTGGTAGGTAAAAAATAGGGGTGGAGTAAGCAAGAAAGAAAGAAAGGTGTTCCTCAATGTAAAATGATTTTGTCAGCCAGGTCTCAGAACAGTCCCTCTCCTCACCAGTAACATAAACTGTAATCTTCTAAATCCTCCTCTCTTTTGTCCAATACATGTACACACAATCTCTTTCTCCTTCTAAGCTGTAAACAGCTGAACAACCGTTTAATTCTGTGGCAGCTCAAGTTTGTGAAATGAGAGCACATGAACGCCACAACCCTTGAATTCCTTTGAGCATGACTTTTCAGAAACAATTTCATTTTAATATTCATGGCAGAATTAAATTAGAATTGGTAGAAATGATGTTGTATTATAAATCTTGACTGGACTCAACTTAATTTCTGTGTATTGTGTATACTATAGGTGAAGAGAACTATATAACATTCAAAACTACTCATTTTGTTTATGACACATGTATGACACATGGTTTATGATGTAACTATATTTTCCATCATGCTCTGTGGCTCTGATTGATCTTTCAGTTGCATTAGGTTAAAGTTAAATTAAAGTTCTTTTAGAATGCTGAACATAAACTGAGTCTTCAATCGTTTAACGACAACAGAATGTTTCCTGGTTACTTACCTGTTTTGTGTGTCTGTGTGTTATCTTTGAGGTAATGTCCGTTACTGTACATATCCAACACTTTTTCAAGATTAACTAGAGTCTCGCCTGTGCCCCAGATCAGCTCTCCTAAAACAAACAAACAAACAAAAAAATTTAACAAGGAAATGCTATGCCTAAAACGGCTATTAAATGCTGCTGAAGTGGGCGTTTCATGCAAAGAAGAGACAGATAAAATCGAAGCTAAGCCCACCCATGCTACCTGTGGCTTCATGGACTGTTGTGTCCCAGAAAAAAGTTTTCAAATGCTATCTGATGTGCCATTACAGATGAACAAGAGGATAAAGTGCCCAGTTGACGGGAAAGAGAGAATGAAACACGTTAAGAATAAAAAAAAGAGCAGGATGGGTAATCTGAGTGTGGTTTTGTGACTAAAGTGTGGTTTTAAGACATTGGTATGCCTGCTGGTTTTACACGGCTTCTAGCTGGTCAAAACTGGTAGTCTAAGCTGGTCTAGACAGTTGAGCATCCGAATTACCAGATTCTGGTTCAGACAGTGTAGACCATCTTTTGTCTAGCTGCTTTGGATGGTTGATTAGCTGGACCACCAGCTATTTTGATCCTCTATAGACCAGTAAAATCTATCTGAAACGAATTTAAGAAACCTTAACTAGTATTACCATTTTACCAGCAGAATTCAATCTTAGAAGAAACCACACCTACCTGTAGAGTTGACGATTTTGTCCAAAAGAGGTCTCAATGCTGTGGGTGCACTATGAGGTAACAAGTAGGTAAAGAAAAATCTAGAAAAGGAAAAGCCAAATCAAGATATCGTTAGCCTTCAAAACACAAATGAAGCATGTGTCAGATGTTTGAATTCACTCACCTGTAAGCATTGTAGAGGTTTCTCTTTTCATTCATTTCCTGACAGTGCCCCTTGTGGCAGGAAAGGGTGAAGTTGCGGGCAGGAAATTTCATAAGGCAATCTGAAGGAGCTGAGCAAGGTGTCTCCTCAATACTGGCGTCATCCAGGTCGGTCACTTTTAACACTCCTCCCACCAGCACGAACTGTCGTGGCCTGAAGTCCAGCAGTGTGATGGACCCCAGTGGTGAGTGAGATAAGTAATGCAGCAACCTTGTCAGACTCAAACACATCTGTAGAAACAAATAAAAATATGTAAGACATGGAATAATGGATATGAAATGCCAATGTTTTCAAACAAATAACTTTTAATGTAGTAATATTTAAAAAATAACCAATTCATTATGACACATTTCTATAATATGCTATTTTTTTCTATTTTTAGAATACTTTCTCCATAGGATCTTTGTTATAGATATTTTATCAAAATAATGCTGGAGTTGCTGCTTCATAAGGAATCAGTGACCTAGCCAAAATAACAACGTTTGAAGCCCTGAAAAACATTCCAAAGTTCTCTGATATTTCCCGGTTTACAATGACAGTGAGAACCTTTGATTAGCTGCCCTTTGACATTACTGGGTCCTGGATCAAATTGGGCTGGTGTAAGAGGCCAACAGAGCAATTTTTTCCCTCTTTCTATAGTGGAAATGTACAGGCAAAATTCTAGGTTGAGCACCAGCAGTTGTATCCTCCCTTGTGCACTCCTCTGCTTTCCCTATCTGTCTTCAGGGCTTGGAGAAAGGCCCTGGCTACAATCTCCACTTCATGACCCATGGGGCCACTTGAGTGTGAGAACACCCTTGTGTGCGTGCATTTTTGTGGTTATGCAAAGGTGTTCTTTGAGGATTAGCCCTGGTATTGTGCATGGTGGTGTATGGGGTGAGGCTGAAGTTCTCGCAGCTGGTACAAGTGTGAGGGGACACCCCCAATTTTAGGGGCAGAGTTCAGAAAATTAGATGGGTGTATGGAAAAAAAAGGAATGTGGAGATGCAAAGAAGAGTGAACAGAACTAACAGAAGAAAAGGAAGGAGGTATGAAAGAGAAACAAACATACAAGAGACGAGGGGGTGGAGGAGACGCTGCCCATGTCTTTCACGACAGACAAAAGCTGCTTTTAATACACTCTGGATTAGCAGCTACTGGGAAAGGTCAGCCCCCGCACATTGTGTGACTGTGTGTGGGTTTGTGTCTTGCTTAACATAGCAGATGGACGATAGTTGCGGTGTTGTGAGGGAATCAGTGTTTTGAACATCTTTTAAGTGAATGAATCATTTTCTTTAAGTTCCATGTACTGACTCATATTTTCCCTTCAGGTCTCTTTGTATTGGAGTGTACAAAACCTCTGATTCATGGTCAATTTATCATTTAATTAATTCTTTGGATGCTTTATGTAAACAAACTGACGATGATTCAAGTCCCGGTCATGACATTTTAAATAACAATTTCATAGAGAAACATTTAGTTACACTAAACTTACACTAGTTTATGTTTTTGACTTACTATATTTAAATTGTATTACAAAATGTATTCAAATGCAATGTACTAAATCTAATTTATGTTTGTTCATTAAAAAAACCCTCTTACTTGGTCCTAAAAAGCTATATTTTATACCTGACATTAAACGTTTTATGATCAATAGCTTTACCTATACATCCATATATGCACTGGTCCCTGCTCACAAATGTAAATACAAGCATGTGAATGTTTGTCTGCTTGTCATACATTTGTTTTAGAGTAAGCAGGCGCAAGCATTCATACAGGCATGTTCTCGCTTTGGAAAATAAGGCTGGTGTAGTGTAGGGGGCATAAAAGTCTTCGTCAGCACGCAGAGGAAATGGAGCCAGACGGATTCGACAGCCTCCCTAGAGTCTATTAGTGCCTCATACGCAATTCAAATGTTGCTAATGCATTGCTGGAGTGTTTCTGTTTTGTTCCACACGCATACATACTGTAGAAAGAAATCCCAGCAGCGCAAAGGGAGCATGACTATAGAGGGCGGTCTTAAAGAGACAGGGCGCATTAAAATGTTTTTAATCACTGAAAATGAACTACTTGAGTTTGTACAAAACAGTTTCAGATCTATTGTTTGAAATCTAAACAGTAAAGAAAAACCCTGTTTACAAACTTAACATGTGGTCTGCTTCAGCCCAAACTGGCAGACCGGATTTCATGACGCAAAATGTATGCAACACCTATTTCAGTCTTTAGTAAATTGTAGTAGGTGATAAAAATAAATATTGACTTTTCTAACAAACAGATTAACCATATTACAAAAAATAAAAGAAAACATTCCTAGAGATTTGTCCAAAAGTGTCATCATTTTTTTAAGGGAGTGGCTGAAGTCATTAAAGGCTGAAATGAGCTACACCTGGCAAATTACTAACTATTGACTAAGCTGCTTAATGGAAAATCTCACAAAGTTGTTGGAATTATATAAAGGCATTAATAAAATGTCTAAAAATAGAAAGTCAATAAACCCCTTGAAACTAAAGAAATGAAAGGCTATGAAAGTAACAAAATCAACCTCAGAAACGGCATTTGCTACAGTTGATTCATAGTCATTAAAAGGATTTTATTGTTCTAGACTACAAATTCACTGAAATACCAAGAAATCAATCTAAAAATATCAGCCTAACAAATACTAAAGAACTGCTAATGTTGACAGTCTGTTGAAACTAAAGTACAGTTATGAATTGCTGTGATGAAATGCATACTGTTGTGTTGACATGTAAGTGTGGTGTGTTCCCTATTACAGCTCTGGAATATTTACACTAGTGGCTTTACTATTGTGCTATGAGTATGTTGGGCTGTGTCTGTGTTTGCGAATAAGTGTTTGGGTATGTATGTGGTTAGTTCAGGAAACAAATACACTTCTGGGGATGGTTTTGGGTTTTGTGTGTGTGCACGTGTCAGTTAGGGTTGATTCTACAGCAATCTGAATTTATTAAGTCTACATAAATCCACCTAAATGCCTGTGAATTTGTTATTAAAATCAGTTACAACAGTTTTCTAATCTGACTGGTTTATAATATCAATAATAAATGGAACAGAATGGGGATATTTCAGTCTGTATTGTCAGTGAAGTATGTGAACAATGTGGAGCGTGTGGAAATGTGAAATAGAAAACGTAAAGTGGATTGGGAAAATTGTTGTCACTCCTATGCCCATCACAAATCTGTCTGGTCTGGGTGTTTAAATTACTCAGTATTAACTTCATAGAACTGTTAAATAAAAGCAATATTACAGTCAACTGCTATTGTGCTAAACATTAGTTTGCTAATGTACATTTAGAACTTCATTCTGTTGACTTCATTTCTTATAAATAACCAGAAATGCAAGCTTGTGTAAAAAATGTTGTATTTTGCTGTGTTTAAGTTTGTTGAACAAAAACAGTACAAGCACATAAGAATCTATGATGTGTGTGATAAAAAAACACTATGGTTGTTGCATATCTAGTTGCTGTACATAGTGTGACCGTGGCATTAAAGCATGTTCTCATATTATCTGCAGTGTATGTCTTTTCCTGTCAGCAGCTGTCTGTTATCACAGGAAGAGCTCCGCACAGGATGAGCTCTGGCCACAGGAAGTCATAACAAGTCATTGTGGGAGGTTGCCATGGTGATTGTAATCAGCAGGGTCTATCAGGCAAGATGCTGTGCTGTCTGACAGGAAGGTCAGAGGAAGCAGAGGGCAGGACATCACACACACTCTGTTTTACAGAAGCTGTGAATGGGACAGCTTTAACCACTACGCCAGCATGCACAGCAGCTCGCTGATTAAGGCTTTTTGTCAGGTTTTCATTACAAATAAAATTATCAAGGAAAATATTATGGTGAGAGACTGGAGGAATGTGATTAGGACATGTTGCAGACAGGATCCGAACCTGTGTCACTCACATTTGCACCATGAATCAGGAGCATTTGCATGAGCTGCTGTTGGCACATTTAACTTTTCATGTATAAAAGAGGCTGACAGGCTATGTGAGAGTCATTTAAAATGTTTGTAGCTTATTACAAAATGTCTGTAACTTTATGAAATGAATGTAATTTTATTCCCTTCATTTGTTTACTCGGCACAAATCAACTTGATCTTCTTTAACATCATAAATTATAGCTTTTCCTGGCAAATCCTAACTTGATAAAGTCAGTTAAATAACGATCTTTCTTCTATTACTGTTAAGTTGCAGTACAATCATGTATAAAGTGACTGATTCAATTTGTTTGCAGGTCTAAGCTTTGATAAGACTAATCAACCCTTCATGTTTCTCCCTAAAGCTACAGACAGAACTAGATGGAATGTGTGATATGACTTCTGCAGACAGAGCTAGTGACTCACCCTGAATCTCTCCTCCCAGGGCGTCTGCAGTAACTGAATCATCTCCAGAGGGCTGCCCAGTTCTGTGATCGCCGTCACTGTGTCCTTTATATTGTTGCTGTCTTGGTAGCAGTAGCCATACAGCTGAGGAGTGGAGCAGAGCACAAACACAAGAATACCCGTCACCACTCTGTGCTCGGCAGATAAAAGCACTGTGTTGAATTTCTCTGTTTTGACTTACACATGGAAAATTCAGGTCTTGGCTAAAGGAGAAGCTAAACTAAAATGGAAATACTGAGTTTGAGAAATGTGGTAGGCTAAAATAAAGATGCTTCCTTGCAACAGGTTACGTAAAACAGCAAAGAGCATATAGGTTGCAAGAAGGGTGAAGAAATGCTGCAGTTTGTCGTTATGAAATATTGCACTAGGATTGGGTGGGGGGGGTCTATATGTAATGGCATTACGATCAGGATATTTTCCAATGTGTTGTCGTGACAGGCACTTAGCAGCACAGAATTTGGCTTTTCGCTTACAGAAACATTTTTTAAGCTACTTCAAGCCAAGAAAGCTAGTTAAAATTAAACAGCATGAAATTTTATCTAAAAAGAAAACAACCTATTGCTGTGTGACCGGCTGTACCGCTACAGTCATTGCTAGCTTCAAACAAGAAATGTCGGCCACTCGTGTCGGGAGGTCAGCCGAAGAAAGCAGCCCATTATATTACTGCACAGCAAGTGGCTGTTTCTTTCAGTTCTCAGATTTTTCCAGAAATATTTTTTGTTATGCTGCTTAAACGACTCTTTACATCCTGATAACAATCACTAAGTAAAGCAGCCTAAATCTATTTATATAAATATATATCTTACGCTAAAGATGTAAAACCATAAAATGTTTGTCCAATCATTGTGTTCAGCCAAATGTAATGACGTCCTACACGGTTACCAAACTATGTATTTGCATATCACCACAGTTTTGGTGGAGCCATTGCTTTGGTGGCTTTGCATTGCTTTCTAAAGTGAGGGTGGGATCTTACGCTTTCAAAGGTAGTTTGCTATTGCTAGCCTAGTACAGTAGCCTGTAGTAGATGTCTGAATGAGCAGATTCATGCAAGAGAAACATCCTTCACCCGTGATACTAATGTATAGCACCTCAATGTGAATAAATTGTGGATGCGCATACACTCCTGTACTCATAATTTAGCAAGGCTTTTGGCCTGCAGTTCACAACATATACATCAGGAATGTGGCGTCTGATAGTTCTGCAGATACCATCTCAATTGGTTATCTCAATCAATGTCAAATTTAGGGCAAGAAACTCTAGATCTTGATAGCTGTCCCTGTGGGAGAATCTTGAACAAGTTCTGCCTGTGATATGAAGCAGGACCAGGAACAATCTGATCTAAGATCTGTGTGTTTAAGCGTGCAGGCAGACTTCTAGTGCAAAACATTTCCCAGGGGATGGCGAGAGCAAATGCCTTATCTGAGATACATACTCTAATGACTATTATCAGTATAATTTATCTAAAAAGTGAGTGTGCGTGCTTGTGCATGTGTGTGTTCCCAAAATGTTTATTTGTACTCATGCAACTTTCTCATGAGTGTGTGTGTGTGTGTAGACTCTGCGGCTGCTTGCTGGAAAGGAAACAGACTTGCACATGGGGGAACACTGTTGTCTGTTCAGCCACATGGTGCTGTTTTGACTGGTCTATACTTAAAGGTCAGCTTCAGTGAGTTTTCTATTAGGCTTTGTGTCTATCCTGAGCTATTTCCCGTGAGAGAATGGAATATCTTACCTCACCAACAGCACCAGAAATATAGTTAAACAATATTTATCATCGAAAATCCCCCCCAAAAATTAAATAAATGGCTTTATGCCATTTAATTGACACACATGTTCCCACAGTCAAGGAAAATCTAGAAATCCCAGGTAAAGTGTGATTTTACAGGCCTGAAAAATACAAGAGAATTAATCCAATTTTAAGAACTTTGGAAAATTATTTTTTCTCGAAATTCTTTTTCTACTTCTCTAGAACTTGATAAATGATAACTGTTTATAGTTTCCAAGAAAGTGTAGCAGGAATATAAAAAGTATGATTTTCCACAATGTTATTCTATTCCAATCTTTCTTATTTAAAAGATGAACTTATTTTGAAAATTACATTTCATTTTTAAAATTAAATATAACTGTTCTTTTGTTAGTAATTAAGAAATACTTTGCCTTGATGCTGAAAGCATGAAAATGAGAACACAGAAAACAATTTTTTTCTGAAGGAAGTTCTTACAATCATAGCCTTGTTGAAAATGGAAAAAGTATCAGGAGTGAAGTGCTAACTTCATCATCTTGGTCAAATCTCCCTCTTTCACAATTCATCTAACCGTTGCCACGTGTACTGATATAGCATTGTTCACAAAAGCATTTCTGTTTTAGGTGTCATTAATGGGCTAACACACTAACGCACACTTACACGCCTTCATCGTTTAATGAGGACACCCTGGCAAGGCATCAGAACAGCCACGGAGACGACCATGTTTGCCCAGAAATGAAATAGTACTGCCCAGTGAAAGCCAGAGTGCTCAGCCACTAAGGAAAAGATTGTCCAGGAGAAAAAGAACTGCTCAGTAACTCACACAGACTGCCTGCTGAGTTATAGCTGGAATCAGATTCAACCATGTGTTTGTCAGAGTGAGAAAGTGAACATGCAAAATAAACGGTTAATTGAATGACTTACACCACCTTGTTTTAGTCAAGTTTCTGTCAGAAGACCTTTGCATTTTAGATTGATCAACAAACAATGCCTAGATTTGAGACTTACAGTCTCTTGCAGTCCAAACAGAGAACTGAGAAATTCTTCAATTTTCCAGTTCCAGTGTAAATTCAACACTACATCTTTCTACATTTTTGATTGCTGTGTTCTCAGAAGTTGTTAAATCCATTGACTCTGTAATCTTTAAAGGCTGCAGTAACTAAAACCTCAAATCTGCATTCCAATGAACAAACACAATGATAGAATTGCAATTAAATTTCTTTACCTTGAACTGTTTACACAATTTAGCATGTGCTGTTTCTGAATCACAAATCTGTGGATGAGAACAGTGTAAATCACATGGATCCTTTCAGTCAAGACAAAGAACACGTTGATATCTCATGAACCTGTTTTGGCCTAATAAAACAAACAGAGAGCAACAAAAGCATGAGATGGATAGAGAGTTCTGAGCTCTTCCAAAACTCATTCTCATTCTGTGAAGCCTTCAGTTCAATTCCCTGCACAATACTCCTGTCCTAAATCCTTCCTGAAGACGGTCATTACGGCTCTCCCAATCTATTCTATTGTCAGCAACTCCCAGCCGTCACTCCTTTGGGTTCAATTCCTCAAGTACACAATGGAATGAACACATCCAACTAATTATGTTTGCTTTCTCAAAGGACAAAAAGTGGGCATGTTGGAGATACGGTCTAGTGGTTAGTTCACATATTCTGGTAATTATTTATATTTAAAAAATTAGTTGGCAGAAATGGTCCACTAGTGCACTCATTGTTTCCTCATACTGATGTCCTCTTTGAAGTCACAATTTTTTCACAGCTTTAACCAATAACTCTCTACTGTTTACTCTTTTTCATATTGAAAACTTATTTCCAGCCAAAATACATAATCTAATTTGAAAAATATCCCTTTAACGAAATATAGAATTGCTCATATGACAAAATAAGCTCACCCCAGTTGTGACCCCAGCTGGCGGTTGGAGCTCAGCACCGGGCAAAAGTAAATGTGGCATCTAGCGTTATTTCTTCACCCCTTTCCTTCCTTAGAAGTTAATGTATTAACCCAAGTTTAATTGTGTCTCACACTAAAACCCACAAATCTGTCTCTTAGAAATGACCCTGGGGGCCCCTGTGCCCATGACACGCAGCTTTAACATTCACATGTTACATGCTCACATTAGCAGGTTACTGATTATGCCTCTGTGAGTGTGTGTGTGTATTTGGGACTTCACTAAAAGATCTAAGGAGTAAACAGAATTACATGCTAATGTAAACATAATTCCAGGGCAAGACCACTCTAATCAGGCCCCTGAGCTGTGTTAAGTGAAAACTTAAGAGAGTAGTTCACCTCAAAATAAAATCTGTTGCACTGTTCACTCACTTGTTCAAGTGACAAATGTTTCTTTCAGGGAGGGTGGAAGATAGATTTTTACTGTACCACTTAAAATTCTCTTACGTCTTTTTTATTCCAAATATGAAACAAATGACAGTGATGGAACATGATAGGACTTAGCAAATAATGATTACATTATTCTAATAACTTACCACTTGTAGTTAATAGACATGTAAATTTATAAAAACAAGCATGAACACTATTTACCTTTTTACACTGATGTCCTCAGATTCATTCAGTTTACACCAGTGCTGACATGGCAAGGACCCTGAATGAGATCTACTGTATTTGCACATGTATGAATCCACTCTTACTGCCTGCATGGACCAAGCACCACCACCAATCATGTCTGTTTATATAACAGGTGTTGCCCTCGCTTGTAAGAGGAAGACAGGGATCTGCATGACAGACATGTTAAATGCCAAAGCAAATGAAAAATGCCAAAGCAAATGAAAAGCAACACTTCTGGGGCCGATCGGTTAGGTGTGAGAACGAAGATATAATCAAAGGAATATAATCATCTGGCTACACAATCCCTTTATTAATACTTGAATGTGAGATTATGTCTGTGTTTATAGTAAGAGACATTATTTTACTCATTTTGGTGATTTATTTAAGTTTTGTGCATCGCAGCCAGCTCTGAGGGTTTGCCAGTAGTACTCCTAAAGTAACACATGGCACTACATAACTGTGCCTGGATTGAGAATGAGATATAAATTGGAGAGGACAGCCATGTTCAAGTCTTTTTTTGACTCAATGTTTTAGACCTTGCAAAAATTACACAATGATATTAGTAGAAAACTTGAAGTGATTTGGGGTAAATGTGATCTGGGCAAAAATAACTACAAGTTGTGTAAGACAGGAAAATGTCAAATGGCCATTTGAACAATTGCCCTTTAATAAATAACTAAATCTGATATGCTTATGTCAATTTCATTAAGTTAAATTATGAAGGGAAATAAAATAAATTAATCAAACATAATAAAT
>JBAJNP010001000.1:56324-71987 GCA_036877545.1 Yasuhikotakia modesta | reverse complement strand
TTTTACAAAAATGTAAAACCTATTAGCAGTTCAAGAGCTCTCAAGAGCTTGATCATTTTTCAATTTACAAGAAAAATTGTGTGCTGGACTGTGATGGACTGGCCATCTGTCCATGATATTTCCCTGCCTCCAACTAAGATACACTGGGATGGGCTCCAGCACTCCTGATAAAACCCTAGATAGGATGTGTTTTATAAAGGATAGATGGATGGTCACTGGTAACAGAATGACCCATATGCAGACTGTTACATCATAGTACGAAAACTTTACTAAGCGATAATCTCTATCTGGTTAAGTGTTCATCTCTGTGGTGTGATGTAGGCACTTTTCTACAGTCAGTTAATCACTGCTGGCCTAATGCTGTTATTGTCATCATCACTATCAATCATTAGAGTTTATGATATTAATGAAAGCTTTCCAGAAACAGCTTTCCATCTGTACTAACACAGGGATTGACATATATTGCGTTTTAAATTATATTGCACAGCATTTGTCAAAGGGAAATAACTTCAACATGCAGATCTGGCCAACACAAATTAAACCCTAGCCAACTGTCAGGATCTCCTTAGTGTGCCAACAACAAGTGAATGGAAGAAATGACCTAATGAAGTGTCAGGTATTGTTCTAGCTAAAAGATGTGTTTTAAATGGCATCATTCCTGCAAACTGATGGATTGTTTTTTAACACTGTACAAACACTTTGGCGACTGGCCATATGCACACTGTGTGAGGTCATTCTCTCAACCTTCTTTGTAAGTTCCCGTTTGTAATTATATTTGGAGAGCACTTTCAAAATATCGGAATTTATTTAAAGAACCCAGAGGTCATTATTCTTGAACATTTGTGCTGATTGTGAAGTGAGTGTGACCTGACTTTATATATGATAAGTCTAAAAGACAAAAAAATGAACTGCATTTAACCTGCAACATGAATTCAAAAACACATCTTGATGGTTTTAACCCATAAAGAACATCCAATGCCATCTGTGTTGCACATGGGCCTTGTCATAACAACTGAACCAATGGCAGATGTAATTTTGTGCAGCAGTCAGTTTTTAATAGTATCTAATGCTTCATGTCACATCCAATTTGTGGATTTTTATATCAGGGTCCGAGTCTCTGTCCAACTAATCACTTGCTCTGTTGGTTTGAGTGTATTAGTTTAGCAACACGCATGTCTATGTAATACTAGTCTGATCAATTCATTGTTGTAGTAGCAAGGCTTATGGCCATCTGCAGTGGAAAACCACAGACACGGTCCAGTTCTGCCTGCAGGTGTCATATGAGGGCTCTCAGCACCCCCTGCTGGCTAAACTCTGGGAAGCCGCTGTACTGCCTGAGTATAAATAAAGCACATTGGGTATCTGAGAACAACTGTCAACTTTCCAAATATAGGAAATGTCACAATAAAAACAACATTGTTTAAATTGTTAAAATTGTAACATACATTGTTTACAATCTTTAATTTATATCTGCTATTTTTCGATGAGACAATTTTTTTTGTGTGCACAGAAGTAGCATCAACGTGAACACAGGGTTGCATAACATTAATAATGCCAAAAACATGTTCGGGACTGAAGTTCAATTCCCAGAATTCTCGGAATAAAACCACAATGAAAGGCTATGGTAAGAACGTACTGTCAGGAATGCTGTATATACACAATACACATAATGAAGTCATGAGACACATATTAAAAGTTTATTATAGTTTATATTTATAAATATTAAAATGTTACACAATGAACATGGTTTTATTAAAACTATTTATTGCATACTGCAGAACTATTTTCTTTTTCTTAAAAAGCTGACAGTTTTCAGTGTATTCTCTACAGGATGCAAAAGCCGTATTACACTGAAAACAGCAATTACATAAGGTCCGCTAGGTGTCATTATAAAGTTGCATAACTAACAGTGTTATTTACAACGTTCAAAAAACTTGTCCTTTCTTGTTTTATTTATTAAATTAAAATTATATCAAATTATCATGAAATTATTTTATACTTTATACTTTAGTTTAATACTGAAAACAGAGCACAAGCACAGACGCATTAATAAATACAAAAAAAAACAGCTTTAAAAAACGTTTGAATTTGTATGACGTTTACAGTATTTACGGCAAATAACAGATATTGGATGACAAGCATTTTTACTGAGGGATTGTAAACAGCTTGCCACCTAGTTAAAAGTACATACTGCATTGGATAACTTCCTCTTTACTTGCTAAAAGACATTGGAATCCATACTAATCCAAGTTGAAAGAGAATTAAACAGAGAGAAAAAGAGAAAAAGAAGAGAAAAAGAGAAAGAGAAAGCCAGGTCAAAACAGAAACATCAATACAGCACAGAGTAACATGAATATGGTCGTTTTATAATGGACAGATTTTCTCATGTTTGTCTGTGTATGTCTGCAAGCAAGCAAAGCACATTTCAAAATATTTGGATGTGTTTTAGGCTTGAACAGATGGTGTATATACAATATAAACAGTCAAGTGTTCATGTCTGCACATACAGACCAACTCTACGTGATAGAGCCAAGCTTCACATACAAGTCTGTTTGTGATCAAAGGTTGGGTTCTAACCTCTAATCCAAACAGAATGGGATCAGTGTGTAAAACACAAACATATATATGAACAGTACTAAATGTGCACACACAAACACACATTAACAAAATACAGAGCAGTGGTAGCACAGCACTTGCAGAGTTTTAGCAGGCTAGCATCTGGATCATAGCCAATTTACACAAGTCAAATTGTAAGTGTACAAACACACGCTGCTGAAGCACTGCAGCCCTCTTAACAACTTGAGGCTTAGCACTTCTGTTTTTTGTCTCTGTAAAGAATTATATTTATTTGTAGTTTTAATTATTTCTGACTGCATGTGCTCTCTCACACATCGCTGTGTGAAGCACAGTGTCACTGGAGGAGGTTTTCAACCAGTGGAGTTGATTGAAAAGAATGTCCAGTTTAACAATGGTTCAATCACAATATGTCTTACTGTACATACCACAGGTGAAAAATATGGTCATTATTATTAATAAAAAGAACAACAGATGGAAAGAATAATTTCTGAATACAAACAGAGCAATGTTTTGATAGAAAACACCTTTTTTTCTGGGAAATCAAACTACTGTTAATATGTTTATAGCTGCATATTAGTCCGAAACCTGCCATTTTTACACACCAGTTAAGGCAGATAATGGACTAAGGCAAATGGCACGAATTGTACCAAATCTATAACACATTAAAATGGCAGTAAAGTGGTTCATAGGTTAAGAGACTAGACTGGTGTCCGACTCCTTATAATAGCTGGGAATATATGAATGTGTTGGCCTTCACACTAACACACAGCTGAGTCTCAGTGATGCTCAACTCTAGAACCATGAGTTAATACTCAAAAGTAAATCCTCAGGGGACATGAAAGTGAGTGAATATAAAGGTGTGTGGGTGTGAATAAGGTAAACAGGGAAAACCAATGTGTTATCATCAGTAAGTAAATAATACAGTTAGGTTTTATGATACAGTGTAACACAATGAACTGTGGCCTATAGCATGACTAATGCAAATGACTCTGGACTAAAGGGAAAGGAGTATATATATATATCAGCTGAATATGTAGGCCAACAAATGGGCTACCATGAGTTGCTCAGTCATCTTTGTCACTCCCTCATGGCAGTCAGGGTAAATGAGTGCCTAACAATGGCAACAGAAATGTCAGAGTCCTGTACCAAAGTACATAGACAACTCCCACCTACCAACAGCACTGAGATTTTCTTTGATGTTTTCCTTTCCTGAAAAACATCAAAGAAACTGTCTGGGGCAGTTGTGGTCTACTGGTTAAAGAGTTGGCCTTGTGATCAGGATAGCAGGATAGCTGCCCACTGCTCCAGGTGTGTGTTCACTCCTCACGATGGATGCAAAGGTCACGTTTCAGTTATGGGCAACCGTCAACATGTCAATTTCACTTATTTTTCTTACAAATACTTGAAGTGAAATGTTACAGACTGGTAAAGTTTCACCTGAAACTGTTTTTTATCTATTTTCCCTGCACAGCTTTGAAAGCGTCTCCAAAGACCTCAGACAGCCATAAACACAGTATAAAGTGTTCAAGGACCGTACTGCACAAGTGTTCAAGGAACAGCCTCCAACACAAGGGCACGTACTGCCTGATTTTCTTATGTTCCGGCAGTCACTTTGAAGTATTTTATATCCACTAAACCCAAAGCATAATGGTGTCTGACCTGTTAATTGACTGTTGATTAAAGGCATCACACATACATGTACATGCTTGTTACATACTTCCATTTAATTATAATACACTTGATTTAGTAACATTATATGATAAACTAACACTACATTGATAATTTGTAACATCACTATTGAACTTCGCAATTAACAGACCCTGCCTAATAAAACTGAGAATCAACTAAATCTGGATTTGCTAGCATATCCCTTGAATCATACATTATCTTAGCAAGAATGTATATTGCTACATACATATATTTACATATAGTATAGTATAGGTTTACATGCTTTACATGCTTGGAGGAACACAAATCGTTGTAAGATTTGTCTGGAGCTGTTTTTTAGATGTCTCAAATTCCCCTGCAAGAAAGACAATTAAAAGAGGTAAACAAAAACACCACTTTCATTCTGCCTCCAAAAAGACACAGAGCTGATGATGAAGGACTTTTTTGATGATGAAGATTGTCATTCATTACTCATTCTGTTGAGCTGCATCGCTACAAAGGTATGTTGCCGTTTTGGCAACACAAGTACAAAAGGTATGAAGGTTACATAAGCACAACATTGTAAATTATTCACTAGTGATTCCAAAGAAGCCTGACAACACATTCACACATTTGTAAAACTAGAAAAATGTGCATCAGATTTAAATCAAAAGCACTACTAAAGTGGCAACACCGGGCATCTTATTTGCCACAATTGGCACTTCCTGTGTAAAGTGCCGATTTAACTGGCCCCAGTTTAGGACATGAAGAGATGTGGAATGTGTCTCACATATTTTGCTTTGCCAGGGACATGCCATGGCAGGAGTTGTAGCAACACATGATAAATGTAACCATGTTACATAACATAAACATGTGCAAATACATAAGATATCCAGACTCTCAGAAAGCTAAATATTGAAATATTGATCTAAATTATAAAAACTACAACTAAAACTACATTTTGTGAACAGGACCAAGTAGGTTTGAATTTGTCCTAATTAGAAACACTTGCATAGTCAATTACCTTAATAGCTATTTTATGTGCAATGGAAATATTGTAAACAAATGCAACAACCACGTTTACATCAACAGTTTGTATCATGTTTATTAACATTACATTATTCATATTAGTTAGTGTTTGACACTAACATACTCACGGTCATTACAATAGTGATGTCCCCCAAACAGGTGATGCAACAAAGCTATGACCAAAACACCAAAGTAAGAAACTCAGTTTGACGTGGCTTTACCGGCCCATTTTAATGATCGCGCATGGACATCGCAACAGTACATTAAAAACTTCTATAAAAAAAAGTTAGAAAGCGTTTTCTGCGTCCCAGGACATACATGCACTCGCATGTACATAAGCACGTTGTGGCCGTAGTCACACCTATCTTATATAGGGCCATATGATTTAACTGACAGACCACAAGCCAATCACAACAGACGCGCTAGACAAACGAAACACACGTCCAGCAAATCAGATGTCTTTAAAAGCGGAATAGGCGTGGCCCGGCGTGTTGGGAAATACAGTTGTGGGTAACGAAGTACGTGACATTGTTCGATTTGCTGAGAGACTTTTAAGACTTTATTTGCGACTTTACGTACAAATAACTCACATTTACATTACCCAATGGCGGATAACGGGACAGACGGAAAGGGTGTTAAATATTATCGTTTGTCAGAGGTAGAGGAACGGAACTCCTTTAAAAGCACATGGATTATCATTCATAATAAAGTGTACGACGTCACAAAGTTCCTCGAGGAGGTGAGTGTTACATACAGCTACTAATGTTATACATTACAGTTGTATGACTATTGTTATGTATTTTCAAGACATGCACACGTTATGTGTATATTGCATTATGGCTAAATGGCAAAAAGTTGTTTTGGTAAATATGTAATGCACTGCTAAGTGACTGCTAAGTGATTGAATGCATCGATGATGTTCGTTCAGAGGTTTGAAGTTGAAACAAGGGTTTAGAAAACTCGTGTTGTACCAAAGACTACTTTTGTTTTTATACACAGCTAGTTATAAACACTATAACCTAAACTTTATCTTTTAATGTATTATATTGCTTAGCATTTTTATAAATAAGTACAAATAAGTAAACCAAGACACACATAATTGCATTGCACACATAATTGTTATACTAGATATCTTGAACGTTTCACCTCTTTTCACTGCTATCTTGATAATACATGGAAATATATATCTACTATAGTTATGCAAACTTAAATTTAAGCATGACTCAGCGCTTTAAGGTCATAATGCAAAGCACGAAAGACTTTAAATGGAAAACACGACCTGTGTGAATCATCTGTATGAATAAAGTATTAAAGTATAAAGTGAAACTAAACTACCATTGGTCAACTAAAAGCGTTGTAGCTAACAATCTTAAAAGAGCAGTGACGTGTGTTTGGGGTCAAAGGGAATTTCTGAGCGAGGTTTCCTTTGAAGTCCACTTTGACCTGGCTGGATGATGTCATGTATTTACTGTCTACAGCACCCGGGAGGAGAGGAGGTTCTGCGAGAGCAGGCTGGTGGAGATGCTACAGAGAGCTTTGAAGATGTTGGCCATTCCACAGATGCACGGGAGATGGCCAGTTCTATGGTCATAGGAGAGCTTCATCCAGTAAGTTTGTCAAAGTCTGCTTTGCATCTTTTGCGTTACGACCATCAGTCAGTTGTGGCACATGTAAAAGATGGACTGGAAGTGATTCGTTTTTGTGGCATCACACCATTGATGTCAATTGCAAATGATGTAAAAAATCACACACTTGTCCCTCTAAGATTCACTAAGACATGTCACAGTTTCACTGTCCTAAGCTTCCATCTGTTATCAGACCTGTTGATTCATAGTATCTCACGAAATCCCAGATGTTTTCTTAGGCCTGCAGGGGTTTGAAATATTATCAATCACCTGGAGTCCATATTTATTCCAACAGGAGGAACTGTAATGCTGTTGAGCACTGTGCTGTTCAGCACAGATGCTATCAGACAGCTTCTGTTATAGCTCCTATGACAGTATGATGCTTCTATGACAGTTAAAGTGTACCAGACAGAAGTTAGGCAGCCACAGTGAAATTAATCCTTATGTTTAGAATTTTTGTGCTTTCTTGGACATGGTTGTATTCATATTTTAGTTTTGCATTATTAACAAATTGACAAAATATGCAGGAGAATTTACTCACAACAATATAATAATGTCCTTTTTTTCCACAGGATGACAGGGATAAGCTTGCCAAACCACCAGTATGTAAACCGTTTTAATGTCTTAAATGCTTTAAATGTCAATTACAGTTAAACGTTGCACATTTGAAACTAACTCCTAAATATTTTGAAACATCAGTGGCACCACCTAAACTTTTGTTTTTCTGTTTAACAGGAATCACTTGTAACAATTGTTCAAGAAACCACAAGGTAAGTTGCCCCATGCAAAGCTGCTTTCATCAGTAAACCTGTTGTACTGTTTCTGTATTACAAAATTGTATTACTCTATATTTGATACTCTATATTACTCTATATTTGAGTATATATGATATATTTACAATTATATACATTATGGGCTGTAGATTAAATACAGAACCATTTGTGTTTCTACAAACGTTCCATTGTATATCACATATAGCAAGCATCTGATAAATAATTCATGCAACATTCCAAGTGCTTTGTTACAAACGTTCTATACTGTCTATTGTTTTAGCTGGTGGTCAAACTGGTTGATACCCGCCGTCGCTGCAGCAATTGTCATGTTGATGTATCATATCTACACAGCAGAGGAGGCATGATGGAATGCTTTTCTGGCTTAAATGTTGAACTACAGTACCCATAATTCACTTCAGGTTTCTAGTTCCTATAAAGATTCTACTAATGAAGGCAATTAATTGTGTTGGTTTCAATGTATGTCTTGTTGTCATGTATCCCTTGAGATTTGCTGTTATGTAGATGTTTTTTAAGATCTGAAAGTGAATTTTACAGCCATTGCAAGCGTTATAATTATGTAAACTAAAGTTTTGATTGTCTAATGGTTTTGCTGTTATATTGTGCACATTGTTTGTTCAAACGCTCATTATAAAATGAAAAATGTAGAATAATCTCAATGAAATTCCAACAAAACACAATGTTTTGCTCCTCAAAGGAGTAATTTCCAATAAGTTCCACTTGAACTCAATCTTTACTTTTAAATCACAACTTTAGGACCATTAAAAAATGTTGTATGATGACATTATTTTCCTGACCACATGATAATGAGCTATTAAATAATTTCTTTAAAATATCCATAATGGCAATATAACATGTACCATGAAATAATGTCAATATAGTGACGGATAGTTTATCAAACAAACTTTTCTGTGGCGAGAACGTGCACAACCTAACCAAAAGCTTTGTTTAAATTCTTTTAAAGGTAGGTTGACCTGCCATACTTAAATAGGACAAGTTATTTTATTACCACAAAGACAATCAGTTAGAAACCACTGCGTTATTATCTGTTGTAAAAAATGTGGTTGTTCCATTGTCCTGGTGTTCCATTTGAATGGATCTCAGTGCATGTGAATGTTGCTGATACATTCCCCTTTTTTAACAACAATGAATGTAATATACTTGTACATGATATGCAAGCAGTTTTCTCATAGAAATTTCCATCAGTTTAAAATCCTGCACAAGCAGATGTTTGTAAACGCAGTGTGTCTTTATTCCTGTTTAAATGCTGCTACCACTCTTATAATAATGACACAGGTCACACTGTAACATGCAAGTGTTATGTTGTCACATTTACTAAAATGCAGCAGTCAAATCATCAGCTTTATTATTGTGTATCATAAATAAAGTAGTTTAACACCTGTACTGTTTAAAATAAATGTTTAAGGAAACTATGTAACTATTACTGGCCCCAGGATACCAGTAGACACTAGATGCATGTAAACTATTTATAAATTATAATGCATGTGACCTTAGTATATCAAATAGCATTTACTTACATTTATTCATTTGGCAGATGCTTTTATCCTAAGTGACTTACAGTGAACTCAAGGCATACATTTTTATCAGTACTTATATTCCCTGGGATCGAACCCACAACCTCTGAGCTGCTAATGCAATGCTGTACCAGTTGAGCTTCAGGAACATTTATGTAACAGCTTTAAATGGTGAAACAGTAGATGTGCTGTTTAAAATAAAGACAAAATCCTTTTGGTTGTTAGACATTGTCTATAGTTAGTGATAAACTACACCAGTTTACTCTGCTGACTTTAAACATCTGTAAAAAAATATAAATAAATTGGATCAATTAGAAGCCATTGCTAAAAACGGCTAAGAAAAGTCTCTTCTAAATAAAGATTAATGCAGATGGAATACAACATATTTAAAGCAAAAACATTTACACATTTTTAAACGGGCTCAAGTGTCAAATATTTCTGGGGGCCTCTGCATTTGTATCGTTCACTATTGGACATAAAATGGAACAACATTGACACCTGCTGGTGAATTAAAGCTACAATAACTCACAAGAGAGGACATTACTTAGATAGCGTATTTTGTTCAGTAAGTTACTCATAACCAAGTTTGTAGTCTAAAAATTACTATGTAGCCCATATGTCAGACATTAAAGGCTAAAGGCCAATACATATAGTGACAATGTATTTATATTTCAAGCAAATAAAACCTTGAAACCTTGAAAACCTTATGAAGGTAACCCTTTCAAGGTTTTTATTATAAATTTAATATAAATAGTCCAAATGTCACCCAACTCTTTTACTGCATTACTTACATTACAGCATTACTGCATTTTAAGCTGTAATGGTATTAATATGCTTACACCAATTTATAACTTTGCATTTGAACAGTTTTTTTTTACATAAAAGTAAACGCAGGTTAATAAAAATCAGTTTTAAGTATAAAATCTTTCTATCCTCTGATAGTAGTTGTAGATGGACACTAATTGTGTTTTAACAGAGTGGGAGGTTTGCAGTGTGTGTTTGTATAAACTGTGATAACAGCATGTTTTGAAGATCTCTGTGACCTGTGGCCTATGTTGGAAGCGCAGCCTAAACACCTTGCAGAGAAATAAAGATGGTGTACAGACAGAACGAAATCCTTATATGTACAATCTGCAACCAGTTTATATTTTTGCTGGCTGTAACTGTGTTCTGTGCTTTAACACTATTTCTGTTCAATTCACTTTTTTTCCCAGAATTACTGTTACAGACACTTATTACCAAATCTAATGTTTACTAATTTTACCAGTGTTTTCCAAACATCATAATGTAGGTAACGGTAAACCAAAAACTTGATTTCACGTCAGTCTACCAAAAAATAAAACTTTTGGTATAGAGTATAATTGCATAATTATTGCATCATTAAAACACATATGCACATAAGAGTTACGTTGTATATTTTCTATCAAGTCTTTCAGATTGTCTCAGACGTCAATAAAGAAGCATTTTTCAAATACAAATGTCTAATTCAATTATGTTGACGCTCATTCCGTGTATCAATCTACACTGGAGCAAGGCGTGCTGGAGTCTGTGGGTGGGCGTACCTCAAAGTGTAACTGACTGTACATGTATGCTCCTCTGGATTTGTTAGGAGTGCTGGAATTGGTATTTAATCATTAATTTGTACATATATGTGCGCACCAGTCTCCTTGAATGACAAATAATATCAGTGGAAGCAAACAATCTGGGTTGATGAACATCATGAATGAGGAGCATGTGGAAAACGGTACAGACTCTGATGATGATATTCAGCCCGAGGAGATACCCGAGTACATGCGAGACAGGAGACGAGCAAAGTCCTTACCTGCCTATCCGGACCAGGCGAACCTCTACCACCAAATCTCGCAGAACTGCAGAAAACGCGTGAAGTTTGCGGATGCACTCGGATTGAATCTAGCCAGCGTCAAGCACTTCAACACGGGCGAGGATCCCGAGATTCCTGCCAAAGTGTTCACCAGACTGAAAAGCATTCCTCGCCATAAGGATCGAGAAGTCATGGATGACTTGTGCGTAAACCTGAAGTCCACTCTGACTCTAGATCGCCCAGTACCTACGTTCAAGATGCCTGTGGACTCCGGTGACTTGGAGACGCGGCTAACGCACTGTCGTGTCGCGTTGGAAAGCGTCACGGTCACACCGTTTGATGTACGTGGGATCATACGGGCGATTGGTAGGAGTAAAAAAGAGGTTGGAGTCAGATATACTTTTAATGACTGGCTGTCGTTTGTGGACGCGCAAGCCATCCTCATACCCACCGAGGTCATGACTACAGGAGAGCGCTTTTCCTTCACTATGTACACGCCTCCCTTTCTAGATCCGAGCGCTTCTGTGCATTTCGCAGTGTACATGAAGGATGATAACTCTGAATTCTGGGATAACAATGACGGACTAAACTATACTCTAAAGTACCACAGCTCGTCCTCGCGAGAGACAGCAGCTTTCCACGCAATATGAACATGGTCGTGCGCTTTTACGCACCGGCGTCGTTGGTGCGTTGTGACTTTACCAATGACAAAAAGTTTTAAGAAGAAATGTCATATTTACTGCTCGTGTCATTCCAAACGCCTGTAAGAGCCTGTAAAAAGCACATGGCGATTCGGTAAAAATATTGTGTGTATTTTGTGTTGCACAGATGAAAAGTCATATAGACTTGGGAACGACGTGAGACTAATAGTATGAGAGTAAATAATGACACTATTGAGTGCACTACAGACATTTACCTTACAGGAAATACAGCAAATGCATCGAGAGGACAACATCAGTTTTATTGTATTTAGTATTCATGTGCAGCTCTGTGTTGAACTGACGGTTCAAAGGGTCACTTTGTACTACTTAGAAGTACATAGAAGTACATGTAGAAAGTTCTGGGCAAATTGAACATCTGAATGTAAAGTATTATCACTTTAATTGAAATTTCAGTGTATTATTTCAGTGTAAATGTAAAAGTGTACCAAAACAACTTAACTATATAATTTGTAACAGGAAATGAAGTATAAAAATATTCATAACAGACAATAAATAATATTTGATTAAATTGGTGCTTAAAAATTGTTTCAATCCATTTGATGCAATGACAGAAATATAGTAAAGATAGTAATAGGAAAGGCACATTGAAATTAAATGTGACTGCTAAATTAATGAATAATATACCCCATACTCAAAACAATGTGAAGGACTGAAAAGCATAGAGCAAAACCTTTATGGTTGTTTCAACTTAGTGACATAGACATAGACTGTGAAGAGAAAGAAATGATAAGCCTATTTGCCCATAAGATAATCTATTCATCAATAAACTGGTACAGTTACTTTGCAGCTTCAAATTCAGGGGTTGTTTGATTTGGTTCCCGTCAACGCTTTGCTTTTTTTAACCAGCAATTTTTCCTTTGTTTGGAAAAAATTCGTTCAAACCACCTTGGAAGATGATCGAAGTTGGAGGTGCTCAATTTTGGACTCCTACCTTGCTGAAAGGTTTGGTTAACCACATGCTACAACCAAGACTGGAACTGTGATGCTGATTTAGGTGTCTTACCAAGGTTTGAGCTACATTCTGGAAAAGGTTGATCTTTAGTATAGTAAGACTTACCATGCGGTCCAATTTGTCTTCCAGGCTGGCAAAGCTGGTCTTTAGGTTGGTTTAGCAGCCTCTTAAGTACTACAAACACACCTGATTCAATTTAGCAGTTTATTAGTAAAGACTGCAGTATCTAACCTGAAAGGGCCTTAAAACTCAACATACATATGTACAGGTTTATATGATTTATATGGTCTGGCTGCTGTTTTTTTATCCAGACCTGCTTGAGCAAGCTGCAAAACCAGATAAGATCAGTAAAGCTTGTGTTTGTGTGTAAACCGCCTCTATGTAGCTCGGAGCTAAAGTTACCTCTAAAATCATCAGTCAATACCTGTTCTTTATTTAATGCATAACTGATGGCACGTTACTAACCAGACATTTTACCTTTCTGCAATATGTAAGCTGCTAAAACCAGAAACAAAATGGCATAAAAACTGATAATGAAACTGACTTCACAAAAGGTTATTGGCACCGAACTTCTCTAATGACTGCAGGTACATGCTCAGATCCCTCTATGCAAAGAGAACGTCATTACAACTATGTATCGTTTACAAAAATGTTACAGTGCTACACAAATACTGTCAAATACTTTGAACAAAAATAACTCCAAATAAAATATTCAATAAAGAAGCGTTACTGTAAGTCTCATTAACACTCTAATGATTAATGCAAGCAGCCTCTGTCAACAGTGTTTGCCTCATGAATAAATGTAAATCTGCATGCATAATTTCATTTAGATCTCAGTGATGCGGTTAGAACTGGGCCACATGTGAGGCTATAAACAACTGAGCTTTAACAAATCTGTTTGTTTTTCATATCTGCTATCTCTTCAGACATTGGGTAATGTGATCTTTATACCCATCACAGTCTATCACTAGGTCATTACTCACACAAAACTAATAGAATGAGGCATTTTTAACCACTTGGCCTAGTTAAACACCTTTAACCCTTGTGAATCCATAAAGGAATAGTTCACCCCAAAATTCCAATTCTTCTATTATTAAACACCTTTACGCCTTTCTAAACATAAATGACATTTGCTTTTCTGTGGAGCACAAAAGAAGATATTTTGAGTAATGTCTCAGCGGATTTGTGTTGGTGGACATTTTTGAGTGAACTATCCCTTTAAGCATGTCAGATAAGCTGTTTGTATGTCATGATCAATGCGAATCAATATGTACAGCTGATTCACTGGTTTATTTCTGTTACATTTATGCATCTGACAGACAATTGAATGAATTTAAATTAATTTAACCCATTTAAAGTGATCTACAGTTCAAGGTATTCAAAGTATATTTTTGTATTTATTTCTAGGAGTATCGAACCCATGACCGTGGCCTTGGCACTGTGCTCTACCTATTGATTAACAATAACACTCAAAATACTTAATCAACATACATTTATTGTAACCTTACCATACACAGCAAGAAAAATAATACATATGTACATTTTTGACAACTGTGCGCTATATATAACTATATATATAAAAGCACATTACATTTTTGAGATGACTAAACAGTGGAACCATGATGACTCATGAATCTTCATTTATGATGTCACCATAATCATGGAACAATTCTCATGATGATCCATGAATTTTCATTTGTGATGTCCCCATAATCATCCAGCTTTCCTCACGATGCACTTCTTCAAAGAAGAAATGTGAACACTGGACAGAATAGAGTCTCAAGAATCCTCTATATAGTCAGTGATCTTCATATACACATCACATCAAATTGGCTTCTGCTCTCCATGTTCAATGACAATCTTCTGGGCCTCATACATTTTGCCTATAGACACCTGTAACATCAAACACAAATTGAAACAAATTAGATTTGATGTATAAAGACTAATTGAAGTTCCATTATGGTGATTCAATAGCTTAGAGTTTGTTGAGCATATAAAGCTGCTAATCACATTATGATTGTGGCTATTTTACCATAGAGTGTGCATTAAAATTTAAATAATTAAATCGACTGTCATCAATAATTCAATTTTCTATAAAGAAAAGTGCTTATCTATTAAGACATTTCAACTGTTTCACTCCGTTTTGTCTGTTGGACAAGCTTTTATTTATAAATAAAATTCAGACAGTGACAGTGAAGTAATTTTTAGTCTTTGTTTTTCATATAAATTAAACATCTGAAATCATTATTATATAACGCACATGGCCTATTGTGTATGATAAATATTTTTGAAATTATATTCAAACTTCTTTCCCTAAAGGAGGAAATGAATGTCATAAAATAAAAATTCCAAAAATGTACATTCAAAAGTTTACAAAACATAATTCTACAAAACAGTTGCAAAACACAGATGTGCTGAATGGCACACATGTAATGTTAGATTCGTTTTGGTAATAAAATGTGCTCAAGTCCAAAGGATATTTTGTAATCCTTATTTGTCCAGGTTTTCATCAGAGTTCAAGAGTTCTTCAGGCTAAATCAATACAGGACACAAAGTCAAGCCTGAAAGATGCACAATGTACAAGGACACACGGTGTATCTGAAAATCCAGCGTAATAAACTGCACAAGGTAACAAAACAATCAGACTGCACTTATTTAAACACTGAAACTGCTGAGCAAGTGAAACATGTCTTTGTGGGCACAAATAACATTGTGGGCCCAAAAGGTTGAGACAGTTTTTCATAAATAGACATTTTGACTACGGTTTGGTTTATTGTTGTCCAAAGATAGTTATGGGTGTAAAAAAGGTAAAGGACCCAAAATATTTTTTTTTTCAGTGCAGGGGTCAAAGTCTAAGTGATGCAATAACAACCATCAAACATGTCAACCATATGATTAAAATAGTAAAATTTAAATATCTAGTTAAATTGTAAGACATCAACCCATGCTAGAGTAGATGCCTA
>JBAJNP010001000.1:0-56230 GCA_036877545.1 Yasuhikotakia modesta | reverse complement strand
CATCTACTCTAGCATGGGGTGCTGATTTATAATTTAAATATCTAGTTAAATTGTACATATCGTTTCAACGCTTATAATGCTTTTCAAGTACTGAGCAGTCATTGGGTAGCTCACTGAAATCTTTTTATTTTTTAGTAAAAATATTAAGCCAATTCAAGAATTTATGGGGAAAAATACTGGAAGCTGTAGTTTAAGTTCCTTAGAACTCATGTTGATGTTGATGTTTCAGTGTTTTAAAGTTCTTAAACAAATTGACAGTCTATGTGATCTGAAAATTGAAAAAGAAAACAAAAACAAACAACTTTTTTTTCAGCCAAGCATCTGTAAAATTGCCAAATACTGGCCAAATAATTGGTCTAGCAATGTATCTGTGTTGTATATCACAAGCAAAAACATTCATTATCTAGAAACAGAGGCTGTAGCGACTGCACTCTCCCCAGGGCCTTCATAATCCTCACCCAGTTCGGTTTTAGAATAAAAAAGCCCAGAATAAGAGAAGAACAGGAGCTGTGATTTATCAGTGAAGCATAATGGCTTCCTCCTTAATCACACTTGTGTTAAACTGTTGAAATGGGAAAATCAGTCAAGGCCAACCCGCAGTCAACTCTCTCCACACAGATACTGCTGCAGCCACATCTGCTCTACAAACTCTATAAACAGACCTTCACCCACATCACCATTTTGTTTCCTGACTGATTTTCGGTTAAACCCGGCATGCAGCCTCTCTATTAAGGATGCATCAGATGGAGTCAAGGAAGCTATTTGTTATGAAGACACTACTGAACGTGCAGCAATTTGCAGGGTCGACGGGGGAGCGGAAGGCAAGGGGAAAAGATGCAAGATTGGAGAAAGGGTTGCGTGTTCATTTTTCACCGTGATGGTTTAGCAAAGAGGAACATTAGAATCCATTTTGGAGAACAGACGGTTCTCTGTAAATGCTCCTTACATCCCTGTGACACAAACCATCTGTCAACTTCAGCCACTCTCTCTGTGTCTCCTGTCCATAACCTCTTTGAAAAAGGAGAATCGCAGGGCACTGACACAACCATGCGCAGCATCTTGAGGGAATGCAGCCAGATGACTGATGGTGCATCGACAAAGCAAGGTGCATTGTGGGCCAGGTGCCAACCTGAGGAGTCAAGCGGCCAGCTGGTTTGAAATAAATCAAGTGTTTAGCAAAAATAAGGTCAGACTGATGCTAAGCTGTGGGGGTTAAACACGCTACAGTGCATGTACTGTTGAATTTAGAAAAACAAAGTTCTAGCTCTGATAACTGTATTATGTTTTTCACTAGTGTGACAGTAAGTAAGATGTTTTGAAACAGGGTAAAAATTCCAGTAACTATAATGGTTCAGCATGTACCAATGTATGGCATCATATCACATTCAAAATGTTTTGATCATATCACATTCAAAAAACACATTCACACATAACCATTCCATGCACTGCATTTTAAGTGCTGTTTAATATATAAGTTACATAAGTTATATTATTACCTAACTAAGCTTTGATTTTTTTGTGCTGTATTTTCTGTCCAAATGTCAAAATAAATAAATAACAGTTATATAATGTGGAATATGAAAACCATGACACATTTTAAAATACACAATTAAGTGCTATCTAAGGTGGTAAAAACTGATCATTTTGTGCCATAATAGTTACGGATTGCACAACAGGCTGTGATTTCTTAAAGCTTTTAGCATTATTTTAGCATTTTCTCCACTTTCTCTCTTTTCTCACACAATGCCCAGCCCCATCTATATTTACAACAGCTTTTTCCATCTGCTTGCTAGACTGCAGGCAGACATGTTCAAGCATGAACAAAGTACCTCCCTACACCAAGAATATTCCTTCTGCTCTGGACCTTGTTGTGCTGCTAAAGGTTTTTCTCACTGGTCAGCAAAAACCACAGTCTAGATTTATGATATATTACAAATTTAGCTGTAATGTTTAAGACAACATGGCATTAAACTTAGAAGTATACAGCCTCCAAATACGTTTCATTTACTTTGAGAGTTACTATTAAATTTCAATCAATCTAAGAAAAGCAACATACCTGAAGCAACAAAACTAGTCAGCTAGTTATTCAGTTGAATCCAATCCATACTAAAAATATGTACTTTTGGACTTAGTGCAAATGGGTCCTTAAAGCCAAAATCGTTTTGTGACGATACAATTTACCAAACCCTTTTTAATGACAACCACTCTGGCTTGACCAGTTCTGGTGCGTTTTGGTGCAAACCTGTTTTAACAATTGCTCCTTCTCTTTAAACAATAGCATTTATTACAGATATGGCAGAGGTGAACCCACAGTGCACTTTACACGGTAAAACCGATGCTTTACTTGACAAACCAGCGTAAACAACTCAGACTTGACAACGGTTCACCACGTCCTCCGCCAAAGTGGCTCTTGACTTTCTGAGGACCGGTTTGTGCTGTGCCATCACAGCTCTTTCTGTTTTGCCTGACATCAGCAGGGCATGCTGGGTACATCACACTCCAGGGAGGCACCTTTGCAAACTCACTCAGAACAGACACCGTCTCTCTCTCCACCATCAATGTTTGATCAGTCCAATTGACCTCAAAACTGCACCTGCCATGAGCGTGCATGGGAACAAATTAAAGACAAAATGCAGTAGACTATAAGGCATAGAAATACAATTATGTCTTATTTTAGTGTCACAAAGCTTAGGAAAAGCAAGATTCTGTCAATTCCAAATTTGGAGTCTTAACCTTGTAGCCTCAAAAACAATGAAAATGATATCATATTGATTAAATGGTACTATTTACTACTTATTTTTTCACTAAATTGCACATTGTAAATCAAATTTGAAAGCTAAGTTTTGTTTAATTCACACACACTCTAAAGGGCTCTGTGGAGAATGGCGGCATCTATATTGGTGCTCCCAGCTGGTGGGGGAGCAGATGTTTTCACACCTTTTTTAAAGACACAACAGCTGCCTGTGTGTCAAAGATGAGGGATTATGGGAGATTACAGCCTGCCGTCCTAAACATTTTAGAACCAAACCTAAATATTAGCAGATGGTCCAGGTCTGTGTGTAGGTGCTTAATAATAAATAATACTCCCACACTCTAAATAATACTGTAAATAGCACGCACAGGTTAGCCTATTTAATGCTTTGTTTTAGCAGATATTTTGCATTGACACAGAATAACGAAAAATAACCAGAAAAATGAAAATTGGTAGGCAAACAATGATGAATGGGTCATTCCTCACATTAAGGAGATGGCAGCTCTGATCCAAGTCCACACTTTGGTGACATAACAGCATCTAGACTGCTGGCATTTTGTTCACTGTGATGTCTGCACCAGTGAGATCTTGACCAAAGGGCACAGGGTACACAGTCGGCACACAGGGACACTTATTAGCACCCTTTCAAAATATTAAATGATTCTATAAGATTCTATAATAGACTCTATGGAAACACAGCACAGAAGTAAACGCCACATGACTGCCAATCCACAACAGAGCAAATTTCAGTTTTGCAACAGGCATATCAAAGTTGCAAACACTAGATGACCAAATTAAAAGGTGAAACGCCACAACCATCATGAAATAAACTTATAAATTTAAACTGATGATAGCACTCTTTGGATAATCCTAAAATGATTATTTTGGAATGTCATCCTTAAAAACAGTGGGGACTGGGAGTTTCCTTGTGTGTATGTGTTAACAGTTAACAGTGTGACTGTGTGGGTGTGCATAGCATGAGGCTTTTCTGAAAGGATTCACTAGGGGGCAGCAACGTCTAAAAGTACATCAGTATGAACTTGCAACACAAAGACTTTGGTTTACTCGTAGTGGGCGCGTCCTTGTGCACGACTGTCTGTGTGCCTCCACTATAGGTGGGCGTGGAGCTGTGAGGGCGGGAGTAAAAGAGAAATGGCATTTCTCTCAGCCAATCAACATGCAGCAGGCACCGCCTCATGTTAATTGATGCGGTTGCAGCAGGCACACTATTGTTGGGATGTCACACTGCAGATTCCCAGTCTCTCTCTCACACACACAAACACGCACACACATTACAGAGGTGTCATACGGCTCTCTTTTTCTGTGGATCAACTGCAGTCGCTGCAGAAAAACTGTTGCAGCCATTCACTGGCGATGACAATAAGACATACACATGGGCACGGTTCTCTATTCCCTGAGAGAATTCAAATGTGTGGATGACTAGCCTGCGGCTAGACTGTACTTTCTACATTTAGCACTGCAGATTTAAAAAAAATACTTGCTGCAAAAGGTTAATGAGGGCAACGTGAAGACAGGTGAGAATTTGCACCCGTTTCAGACCTACAGATGCAGATTTAGACGTCTTATTTAATCTCTTCAGAAGGAAGAATTCTAAATCTGAACCTTTGCTACAAGCATCAGATGTTTTCCCTTGTGCCCTATAGCAAACAGAAGAGCAGAGAACATCAGCTTGTGTGCATTAAAGGGATACAGGAATGGAAGATAAACAGGGACTTCAATTCAGGTCAAAATTATGGTGAATCAATTAATAAAAGAAATCAAACAGTAAGTATAATTCAAATAATACAGCTGCACTATCATAAACCAATCTGCTGGTCAAGATACCATTTACTTCCTGATAAGTAATTCTGTAATTCTGATGCAAGATGATTTTGATGAATTCAATCCCATAGTGCACTTGGGTTTGTTAATAAGTGCTGCTAACACATTATTTATAACCAACCCTGCATACAAAATCACATACTATGACATAACGTATACAAATAGAATAAATAGCCACATATCAATCATTGTATAATCAAGTATATATATTATATATAGTATGTGTGGGTGCAGTATAGATATAAATATAGAATCTGCCATGTTGTTCTGTGACCTGTATGTATGTTGACCCATGATGTATGAACAACAATGTTTGTTTGTTTCCAAAGTTTGTTTAGTCAGGTGTTGTTAAACAAGTACAATTTAACCAATACATTTCTTGCCTGCTGTTTTTTTTTTTGCACACTTATGTTTCAGACATACTGTTCTTTACATACACCCATTATACAATATGGAAGTAGATGATTATAAATGCAGGGCATATTTTTGTCCATCTTGGGTATAGAAATACACGTGCACAATATTTATTGTTTAACACAATGGAAAAAATTGCAGGAGTAAGTTACTGTGGAAGTTGCAGTGGCCCTTGGTGATCGGGAATAAATCTGCGAGGGTGGGAACATGATGTCGGTACAAATCCATCGGCTCTTCCGGTGTGAGCCCTGAAGCCGTTCGCCGTGGGTGTCCGATAATGTGCAGATGGGTGATTCTAATCAACGGCCTTCCCTGCCCTTGTCAGGAATTACCAGACATTAATAAAACCCTCAGAGTGTCATATAAGCAGATCGGAGAGAGAGACGGAGGAAATTAATGGATGACAGACATGAGGGGAGGGTGCTTGGCGTCGAGAAATCAACAAGCTTGAGTAAATTAAAGCGAGCGTTTTGCCTCCTACTGAAAATTTCAGATTTATAAACAGGCCCTGAAGTAAACGAGAGCAAGCTAGAAGGAAAAAATTACTATATCCAGCTGTCTGCTAGAACCATTTCTATTTCCCCCTATTTCCCCCCCAAAATTGTTTTTTTATTTGCAATTCTGGAGCAAAACACCAATAATGAACTGACCGAGACAGTTTGGTAGCTTGTTTTAATTTATTTGACCTCTGTACATTTAGCTACGCGTGTTTGAGCAGACTGCTTAATAATTCAGCTTGTTTAAGGTCAAGGATGGTGTAGTTTCCTCTGTTGCTTTCTTGAGCTGCTTTTGCAAACAATGTGGCAATGTTACACCACGCTACAGTAAGCTGCAGTAACTGGCCCTTCCCTTGTTCCTCTGTGGCCCGAGGGAGGAGTGAAAAAAACAATCAGCAGAAAAACTAGAAGATACAAAGACAGGAATCCACCCCTGAGTTTTGGGGCCATTTTCTGTCTCATTCTTTAGGAATCTGAGTCTAGGAATCAGTGTTCAAGGGGGTCCCAGAACTGCTTTGATTACCCCTCTCATCTTCAATTACACCAGCAGTGCACCAGAGAAAGTCATGCCCTTGAAATAGTGATGGTGTGGGGGAGTTGGAGAAACCCTAGTCTTAGCTTTAGACCATATACTCGCAGACTGTTTACTAACTGGCTGATGTGTGCTGCTCACAAAAATGCAAGAGCTGGCTCTAATGCCCTGTTCCAGTATGCAATTTGCAGGAGTCAGAGTGCACAGGTTTTCATTAGACCACCAGAAGATGAAGTTCTCAGAGGGCTTCAAAGAGCACTTCCAAGGAAACTAGTTGCTGAATTTTCTAAAGTTTTAGAAGGTTTAGAGTTAACTGTAAACAGTATCATGTAAGCAGGACATCATCATAAATGACACTTTGTGCTCACAAATTGTTAACCCAGGGTGATTTTTGAATCTAGATGAACCATTTAATTTTCACTTCATTGTGTCTGAGGGTTAACAACAGTGTTGACTGGAGTGAACTTATACATGCATGTTATAAGTTCAACCCAAAATGTGCTTTGGGGTTTAATAATGCTTAACGTGAAACAACTGCAAATACTGTAAGAAACACAGAAAGGGAACCCATTTAAGACATCAACAGATAGAACCTAGAACTCTCCACAACTTCATTGTCACCTCAATGAGAAACTGCAGAGCCTGAGGCAAACCTGTCTGTAACAAAAAAGGGGATTAAAGGAGAAGAAGGCTGAAAACTTTACTGTCACACATGCACTCACTTACTCACACAAACACTCTCTCACTCACACACTCAAACACTCAAACACATTCTTTACCTTATTCCCCTTCTCATGGATTTATATGCAATCTGTATGTGCTGTGAGTGGTGCCAAGGCCTTTTTGGGGTCAGGCAGCCTACAGCAATCATTACCATAGCAGTCATTGCAGTTTAATGATGTTTCTCCACCAGCCAGCTCCACTACAGCCTTTCAGATGCAGAAGATATGAAAATGCGATTCGAAGAAACAATGAAGCCAAAAGCCTTCAGGCTAAAAAGCTACGTGTGGGATGAGAGCTACCCACACAAGCACTCTGCAAACACCCACAAGAGTCCACATTTAAACAAACACATTCATTCACAAACATATGGCAATGTACACTTCATCTGACTTTGTCACACATACATCTAAACACACAAGAAGGTCAGAGGATGCTCTGATGTGACTTTTTGACATTGCGTGATGTTGGCGGCTGTTGCATTCCTGTTATGTCCCTATGAAATCAAAATTACTTTTTTTCCTTTTCAGTATGAATGTTAGTCTTAAGGTTATGCATAAACTTGTTTTTTTAGAAGATATAAGCATTAAAAACTTACAATCTCATATGTGTCCAAAAAAATGTTGACCATTCTGCACCTCAGCTTCTTGTCAAGTTTTGTCAAGTCTCTTTTGTGAAATGTCCCGCCCACTACACTACAAAAGACATTAAAGGAGTACCTGAAATTAGCCAATTGTTAACGCATTTCCTTCATTGAATGGCACATAATGCACTATACAAGTGACAGGGAATGATTCAGACTATAGTAAACCACAGTAAATATGTTAGTCCTTTGGGGTAAATGGAGTTTCATTTTACACTACTGTCATGTGAAGGGCTGCAGCACGAACAGTGTGCTCTGGTACAGAGACACGATAGCAGAGAGCGAATCTGTGGAGAAAACAAAATGAAAAACCCTTTTAAAGTCTGCATGGAATGGCATGTTTTAAAGTGCCATAGAGACCAGTGCATTGCAACAGTTAGACAGCCTCGACATTCAAAACAACATTGATGAGAAATAGGAGGAGACAAACATAAATTACACTTTGTTACACAACTGTTACAAGTTCTGTAGTAACAGTTTTACATCAAATAATCAATTATAAACTTTATATAACGGTGAATAACTGTGGCTGTAACAAGCCATCAAATGGAGCTATGCAGGGTTGTGACATAAGTACAACACTACTGGTTTTTATGAAAAGTGCAAGGGCTACTCAATGTGTTTCACAATGTTTTAGTTGAAAATACATCAAATAATTTTTTGGGTCTCAGTGTTTGAGTGTTCTTTGGGTCTTTTTTGGTGAAACTTTTTGTGCTATGGACATGAATTATATTTCAAATATGTTGCTTGTGGTGAGGAGTTGTGATATTACTTTTCAAAGTATGACAAAACGGGCAACTAAAAATACCTCAGATTTACATTGTAGAATAGACACGAGACAAATCTAAAGGTAAGCATATAATTGAGACTTGGGGACAGGCTCTTTAGCCAGTATGCAACACACAGCAACACCCTGGCAACAAGCCACAACACTCTACAATTGTGTCAAAAGCCAAAAGATCTTTATCCTAATCTTGATGGAGGTCAATTTACTACTTTGAGGTTTGCTAGTGTTAAATACAACCAGTACCAGCAGTTGTGTATCTGCACAGCAAGTCTCAATACACACACATACACACCCATGAAAACACAACAGGCCAAAACCCCCTTAAAACTCCCTTTATTCTAGTTTCTATGATATAATACTATGGCAGAATAAGGCTACATTAAAACCACATTACAGTCTCACCTTTTCTTTGAGGCCAGATGTAATATAACTGCAGAAGGTCATTTCTAGTGCAGGGATGTGTATTGAAAATTTGTAGAAATAAAATATGAGAAAAGAGAGAGACAGTCCTCAGATCTATGAAGGAAAGCTAATCTGTTTGAGAGCGCATGTATGTGCTTCACTAAGGTCATCTGTGGGGCGAAGCCATCACTGAGGTGAAAAGTGACATTGGCTGGCCCTCAGGTGTGATCGCACTTTGTTCTTTCAGGGAGAAACTGGCACCCTTCCATCATGCATTATACAGTTCATGGGTTACCTACACAGTCAAACCATGTTTAATGCATACTGTATGAAAAGACTGATTTAACATACAGTAGTTCTGTAGCCCTTCAGCAAGACACAACGCAAAGGAAACAGGAGTGTTGGATGCCCCACATAAGCCTATGGGCCATATTTTTTTCTATTCTTTTTATTCTTAGTTACCCTATTTGCAACTGTAAGATTTGTCTTTTCATGTAAAAGATCTTTGTTAACATCAGCATACCTACATAGTTCTTATGTTTAATTAGAGCTGGCAAGATCTTGTCAGGCAATAACATTCTGCATTGTACCATTGTACACTGAAATACTGAAAGTTATAAGAGTTAAAAAATAACATAAGCAAGTAATGGGTGAACTATCCCTTTATTCACTCATGGTTTTTATATAATACAATGACAATCAGTAGACTTCTGATTGAGACGATTGGACAATTTCAGTCAAGAATATAAACAGGAACAACATAATAAATAACACGAAAAAACTAGATGTATACATAGACCACTGAAATACAAATTTAAATCTAAGAAAAATAGAAAAATTATTGAAAAGAAAATTTATTTCCCTATTTTCCTCGTTCTATACTAATACATAATTATGAAAAAGTTAAACATAACTAGCTTTACATTAAAATTACAAGTTTGTTTGCCAGTCCACATTCCATTCCAGCTTTATATATTTCAGCAGGGCAGACAGTCTTTACAGCGCTGGGTTGTGCTAATCTTCAGCTAAATACCTCATTGTTAAGACTGGCATTCCATAATGTCACTGCTTTACCTCCCTGTCTCGCATTTCACGTTGATGTAAATGGATGTTGTTTATATCATCTGGTCCTGCTAAGCCCGTAAACTCCAAATTAAAGTCACCCCTTCTTGCTGTGTTCTGATGAATAATAAATTATATATAAAAGCGTGAGGAAACGAGTCTCCGGTCAACAGTTTAACAAGGCTCTCGCTCCTGCAGAGGCAGTTACCTTTAAAAGCTTACTGCATGGGGCAATGAGGCAGACTGAATCAGACACTTCTCTCCAGGCCCTGTGGGATGGCTGACCTTTAAAGCCAGTTCTGCATCCTTCTGGAGTCAAAGCTAAAGCTACGTCTGCATTGCAAATGACAGCAATTGGGATTTAGCGCTCTGCAAAACTACAGCCTACAATGGAGTGAAATCTGCACGGTCAGGAATCATTAGAGGACTGTGTAATTTCAGGGCCCATGGGTCCTCTGTAATACAGCAAAGCTATAATGTAGTGATGGCAATCGAAAAAGGACAAAGTATTGTGATGTCATTTTGTACAGTACATGGATGGTAATACCATGGTGCTGTGACATATACCAAGGAATTAAATAACTATCATATTCATAACACATAATAGCATTGTCATTCAACAAAACACCACAGTATCAGATTTCACATGGCAATCAATCTTTAGATATCCAAAAATGCCATTATTATGATGCATGTTATACGTTATAATGATGTATGTTCGAGAACCGTGCAATGATGCGTTTAATATAACAACATGGTGTAATCGTGGTACATGTCCGGAACAAACAAACATGGCACCATAACTAAGGTTGAGGAAACCTTGGTATGGTCATGTCAAAGAATGGTATTACCTTGACATATAGCAAATAAACTGTGGTATTGCCACGATTCATGCATGCCCAGTGGGGTATTAAAATTTGGCATTACCGCAACCCTGACCCTAACCCTATCACACACATGCTCACACGCAAACACACATGCGTATGAGATGAATGTAATGAGGACAGCCCCACTGCAGCAGAGAGAGAGGCGAGTAGACGCGGCTGTGCTGTCTGGAGCTCATGGCTCATCACATTCTACACTCTCTTTAATTGGAGCCACAGATACCCAACTGTGCTTTTGCAGAGTTTTCTCAGACAGGAAAGAGGGAGAAAGAGAGACTTGGTGATCCTCCTCTGTCGGAGTGCTAAAAATATCCAGCCCAGATAACGGCCAGTTCAATTCACATTGTTCTCACTTTTTCCCTCCTACTGCTCTTAGAAACTTCGCTTCTGAAAGTGTGGGGTGTTTAGCATCTGCGAAAAGCTCTTATTTCTTACAGAGGCTGCGGTTTGGCTTCGTGTTGACTTCCTGAGAGCAGACACATGCTTGAAGTCCCATCCCTTTAAGTGGCTGTAATCAATGAGACAGATACTGGGAGACATGTCCCAGTCCCTGGTGAACACGAGGGGGTGACTGCATTATTGTAGAGCTAAAAAGGCCATCTGATCCCCTACTGCTGGAGGAGAGAGTGAACATGAAAGAGATAGAAGATAAGCAGTATGAGATTAGGCTGCAACTTACAACTATTTAGATGATCTATTATTCTGTTGATTTTTAACAGACAGGATTTTGTTGTTAATTATGGACCGAGTTTGTAAAGGAGTTTCAGATGTTCATTTTAGGCTCACAGACTTAAACTTTGCCAAATCCAGTTTGTTCAGTTTGACTCCAAAAGCAAACATTTTATCAACATACAGCAGTGTTTTGAGAACATAACTCCCAGCTCCAGGAAGTCCCGCGGTACTTTGTGGTTTACTTTTTGTAAGTAAAGGCCCACACAAAATCAGCAACCACTAAACTCCAAAGATTTCTGCAGAACTGGAACATCCGCCATTCATAAATTTTTTATAAATCCCCTACATCTGTTTCTTAATTCATTCGGTCTATAGAAACAGTTTCTCACCACTGTGAAAAGTGATATCAGTCACAAGGTTTCTTCATGCCACAACACACAGATGCAACTACATTGTCAACTATTTTTATTACTATTTTAGTTTTTTAGTTACTATTTTAGAGTTTTTATTTTATTAGCGGCTTAAACAAGACAGGAAGTGGGAGGCAACAGGACAGTGGTGGGAGAAAGACTCTGAAACGCCTTAGATGTTCATACAGGGATCCTGACTGCAAAGAATGGAAAAAATGATGTGAGATTTCTTCTTTGCAGAGCGGCACTTATAGATCAGCTGTGAGACATTCAAAGGCTGACAGATAGAGATGTTGACAGACATGAACTCTTGGGAAGAAACAAGAATGAGTGGGAGAGCGAAAAATGCCTGAGTGGAGGATAATGAATCAGAACATAAAAACAAATTAGTGTGTTTAAGTACAGGAACAGAAACCTGTGAACTTTGTTTGAAGGACACATTAATGGTAACCAAATTTTACACCAAAATACCACAATCACAATACTACAGTTATTTTTTACCACTGACAAACATCATAATAATAAATATTCCAGTTACAAAATTACTGTAATTGTAGTGTGGTACAGAACTGATTAACTGTAATGTATTTTGATATATATCATGGTACTGAAAATATTATATCACATAAAGTTACTTTATAGCAAATGCCCAGAAAACATGGCAATTTTATGACATGCTCAAAATGTGTCTGTAATGTGCACTGCTCTCTCAAATAAACTGATGGATCTGTTCATTACTGTCTGACTGGCAATCTCTTTAAATCACCACAAAACGACCCTCTATTACGGGCAACAGTTGTAGCTATTGAGCCACAACATGGACACTGATGACTTCCTCCTTATTCTAACAAGACAAAAAACAAGCCAAATCCAATATTCAATACACACAGCTTCAAAATGGTTTTTAAAAGTGCCACCCCTTAAGGATTTAAAGCATTTGTGAAACACGTCTTGCTGTCCTTTTAAATTTGTAATATCCGTATCGTAATATCTATGAATCCACGCTAGTAAAACCACAGACTGTGCATCAACTGGAGAAGCAAAGCAGAAAATTGAATGGATCAGCGCACATCAATAGGGTTTCTGAGCAGGATTAGAGTCAGAGGGAGGAGAAATCTACGAAAGGTCAAAGCGACACCTGCTGTGCGTGACCGCGCGGGTATCGCCTGGCACTCAGCCCTCAGAGTCTGTGCTGGAGAAAGCAGAAACGAATGGGGGATAAAAGGCATTCTGTTCTCCCACAATCCTCCTCACACACAGAAAAGAACCGCAAACACAAATCAACTTGTCTTTCCAAAACTCTGGAGCACTGTTTAAACCTTCTGGAGGAAAGATACACAAATGAGAAATGTTCTCCTATTACAAGACTCAAAAGTCTCGTACTTTACATTAGAATAAAAGTCTTAAAAACGATCATGGTAATATGATGGTATTTTGACAAGAGCCTTCTTGTCAATCTTACAATCTAAACGTATAATGGTACTACCATGATATTTTAGTGGAAATTACCATTTACAGTAACATGGTTTAACAATCTATTCTATAATTGTATTTAATAGAATTACAGTTCCCTAGAATTATAGAACTATAATTCTATAACTATTCTATAATTGGAAACTACATGAACATGGTATTGCTTCGTCACTAGGGTATAAATCAAAGTACCATGGTATTGGTGTCTCATACCTCCACTGTACCCGGTAACCTCACATAACACATGCATTGTGTGACTGCATTGGACTGTTTAGGGATTCTTAATGGACACTGATGTGGAATGAGATCATTAAATAAAATGAGATGAAAGGAAAACTCAGAGAGGCAATTAGAACTTTAGAAACAATCAAATCATTAAATTGAACTACTCATTTATCCCACCCTCATTAACATGATGCACCACACCTGACTTTAAAGGTGGATTTTTATGGAGGCTGATTTGCTAAAGGGTCAGTCTGGTTAGTTAGTATTCATGTCATCAGGGTGAGAGGGAGATATTCATTCAAATTTATGGTGTATAAAGGCCCTAATGAGGTTTTTAATATGGCCCCGGGCCTCTGACCACACCTCACCCAATGAACACACACGCATATATTTTTACACATATTTTTCAGATTTTTTTTTTTGCCACACTCACCCAATAGCAAGTAAATTAAAATTCCTCAGTTCCCTCATATTAAGAGCCAAAGTATTCAAATGAAATAAACCAATAATTACATTATTTTATTCAATTCATTTTTGGAATCAATCATTAAAGCTTCACTATGCATGTTCTAGCAGTTAAACTTCATTGTAGAGAAATATTGTTTGGTAAATGCATGTTCACATCATTTTATGTCACTATAACAACATCAAAACTTTATACTATGTATAAAAATATTTTACATTTTGTTTTATTTCAGCCATTAACAGTAAAAGCAAATACATAAACATCTATGAATATAATTGCATACTATATTCTAACCTTTTCCTAAGAAATAATTTATATGACTTTTTTGATGGATAGAAATTCTTATCACAAAGTCTACACATATTTTCATGAATTAAGTTAGTGTTTCCTGCACATCTGAATGGACTTTCACACCAGAAAGACTAACCGTTCTCATGAATTGCGAATTAAACTATTGTTTGTGTTGGAATTGCTGAATAAATGAATAAACAAAACGTTAAAAGCCAGCTGGCCAGTAACTACATTTAATTTTTCTTCACACAAGACAATTTTTGCTTTCATTTGCCACTTGGGGAGTGTTCAATTCTGGCTACCCAAATGTCATGCAAACTCAATCACAATGGAAATGCTATTTCGCTGCAATAACATATTAAACAAACAGAGTTACAGCTATTGGGCTGGATGCCAGGGTCAACAGTTCATAGAAACAGCGGAGCAAATATTTTGTGGGGCACTCATTACAGACTCGGATATCAGTCAACTGTTCCTCACTCTCAAGGGAAAAACGACAGTGTTATTAGGCCATAACAAACTTATCATCAAGTTATTATAACCCAGCTGCCCTAACCACTGATGGAGTTACTGTTGCAATTTGTCAATGTTTGCGATTGCAATTGTTTCGGATGTACAAAGTTGACATCAAATACACACTGTGGCTTACTGGAACGAGAGAAGATTTTCCCGCTAATGATCAAAATCAACAAACAATAGAGGATGAGACAATGCCCTCTGAATAGCTGAATAGTGTTTCTTATGGGAGGGATATGAATAGAGAAAAAAATCAATATGCTTGTGATGGTGTGAAAAATGCTGAGCGGGAGAACCCAGGGGTGGCACGGTGAGCTTGAATTGGTGAAAAAAATAAAATGGAACAAAAAATGTGAATATGAAAACAGAAGGTGTCCTTGAGGTTGGTGCTAAAGCGCAAAGTAAGGATCAGTCCCATCTGTTGGTGCGCTATTCTGAAGCTCAGAGGATTCAAGGGTTTTCTTGCGCTCTTCAAAGTGCCCCTCGATAATGCGACTACTTCAATGCAGAGCTGTAAGCCATTCATGATTTAAAGTAGTTTATGTCGTGGTTCTGTTACTTCTTTGCAAAAAATGTGGTAATTATGGTAAATATTCTTCAGGGCAGGCGTATAGTAAAATCAATGACTTTAATGTCTGGACTGCCATAAATTATCGACTGAGCTATCAGTTTTCCTCCTGTGTACAGTCTGCTCTATTCAAATGCTCTCTGATATTAAGGAAATGCCCTGTCCTTGTTTGCCTAGATTTTACAAGAACTTAGTAAAAATTAGTAAAAACTTAGTATGTATATATATATATATATGTATGTATGTATGTATGTATGTATGTATGTATGTATGTATGTATGTATCTCCTTTGTACGTAATATTGCAATTATCCTTAAATACAGTTTATTAACCATTTTGCATGTTAATAAACCAAAAGCTGTCATCAACTTTGACCCAGGAGAAACAATTTTAGAGTGCTGAGCAACTGTAACCAAAAATACCAAAAACATACCACAAAGTTAGCAGAGAGACCAACATGTCCCCAACACGCTGCTATTAGGATTCAGCTTTTTAGCCTAAGGCAAGGTGCTATCATTAAAACTATTATTTCTCCTAAAACTTTGTACACATTTATATGTAGACAGACATTATTAAATTACAATCAATCAAGCTCCTGGAGGTATTGAATCCAGATTCGATACAACACACACACACACACGGTATCATCATTACAGGGGTGTCTACAGTGGAGTCAGGACCACAGACAGCATCAACATAATTCAGCACCACGGACAGCTCGCTTTCACCTGCACTCGTCCCTCTAGGAACTCCAATATCGCTGCTTAGGGCAAAAAAATGAAACAAAAACACAAGCATACAGGCTTAGAAAGACAAACACTGCTTGTTTTTTATTTGGGCACTGGAGCACAGGTTAGGCAAACACAGGGACACGTACAGAGAGATGCATTACATTTAGAGCACAACAGAACCCTTGAGGAGAATGCATTCATTCCTTCTGCTTGCTCAGCTCTCCGCGCAGCATGTTTTTTATAAAACATTATGCTTTTATTGGTCACTTTACAGGCAAACGGGCCACAGTTGTGGCACTGCATGGCGGCAGCACAAAACAACAGAGCCAGTTAAAGTCAGCCCGAGACACCCATTGATGAAAACACAGGAAACCAGAGGCAGGATGGATGGGCTCTCACTGCTTTCTGCAAAAGTGAGAGCCATCCTTCATTCAAGCTTTATATTGGACAAAAACATGAAACACTGGCAAACAGAAGCAAAGTAAAGACATGTTGTCAATATGATTTCAAAATTGAGGCTCCATCCTGATCCTGTTTGGTCCTTTTTTCTTCCTATTTCCTGTCCAGACTCTACTGTACTCTACTGTAGAGTACATACTCTCATGGACTGTATGAACTAATGTTTAAGCTCTTTGCAGGGTACAAAAGAAAAAGTCATTTAACTTGTGGCAAAAATAGAGCTAGTCTATCAGGCCTAATAAAACAAATGATGAAAACAACATTTGTCTCATTGGTTGATAGCCATGCTCATTTAAATGCTTGGCTCACTTTCTCCACTTTCTGTCACGCTAATGCGGTTTAGCAGAAGTGAGTGAGTATCGAGTAAACATAGTTAAGAGGAAAATATTACTGTTCTAAGATCTATGATTTGTTGCGTTCAACATAACATTTGCTGCCGGATTGAGGGAGCTATTTCAGGGATGTGGCATCCATCCAACGCAACAAGTAAATATCTTTCCTTTATCTTGGGAGGAGATGTTACGTTGTTTGAAAAACTGCCAAGAAAGATTTACATTTCCTAGGCAGTGCTAAAATAAATGTAGACGTTGATTCTGGAGAAAGAACTTGGTTAAAAAACAGTTTGTCCTTATCATACACAACCCTATTAAAACACTGAGAATTCATTAAAAATGCAACAAAAACAAAAACTACACATAAGCAATGAACTGAATATTAAAAAACAAGCAACATTGCGAATATGCCATGGGATAATTTCACACTCCCTCCTTGTAGACATATTTAAATGCCAGGATATATTGCATTTATTTGAATGGCAGTTTGTTTCATCTGAACTGTCGAAACAAACAACAGGCTGGTTGTCTGTCAATTTACGATTTACGATTGTTGTCCGTAAATCACATTGGAGGCTAAATTCCAACACAGAATCAGAGAGGTTTCGACAGCGAGTATCTTCAGCAGTAGTAAGTTGAATTGTTCAGTAGTAAAGTTGATTGTTCAGTAGAGGATAATTCTAGAAAAGGCCACTGAAGAGGCAAATCTCATCAATACTTAATTTCAAACAAAAGTGGATGGAAGTCAAGGCCATAGACAGTCAATATCTCCATCCAAGACCTAAGAAACAAGGTTTGATAGGTTTGCACCTGTTATAACTTACAGATACACCCATACAGACCACGACATACAGACCATTTCACGTCTGGTGGGATTCTTAAACTGCGATCCAGGTTCGGCTGAATAATAAGGTCCAGTTAACTGGTCCCTGCTTGTAGATTCATTAACTACATCTTTTGGTCTTAAAAATGAAATGTCTTTGAAATGAATGGAAATAATTCTCCAGGTATTATAACCAGGTTTCTCCAGGTATAATAACCCTCTGCTCAAACAAACACAGCTATGTTTTGATAGCACCAGAGAGTCACAGTTTACACAAGTGTTTACACCTTTTAGGGGCATCAACCTGTCCATGTCCAATATGGAGGGAAAAAACGTGTTTATGCAGTTGCAATAAACAAATCGCCCTCTGGGGAGAAAACATGGAGACATTCACACAGAACCACAGAAGCTACAGAAACATTATAAGACCTTTTCTAGAAAAAATATTCCTGAGAATATTGCCCTTCACAATACAGAATAGTGTTTGGTATTAACATCAGTTTCTGGTGGACCAATCACAAGCAAATAAAAATCAATTGATACCTTCATCTTTCATATGATCACTATGGCTTAAAGTATCTAGAGTTTATTAAACTACAATTTCCTGGCTTAAACACTTGCAACGGTCTAACAACACACAACATCTGGAAGATGACAACCAAATATCTTCTTTCATCTGGATTGTTTTTTATGGTCAGCTGAATTCAGGCTGGAAAGTCTCTCTAAATCATCTGGGTCTGCTTGTCATGCTTAAGATAAAGACCAACATAAATGATCTGTCATGTCAAAAGCAGTAATGAACAGAACGCAACAGCTTGATTGTGTCAGTACTGGGTCTCAGGAGAATTCACACATTTTCCTCCCGTGTTTTTCAGATTTGGAGAGATTTCACAAAGCTCTGCTGACTGCACACAGTACAGCAATGCAATCCGCAACAGCAGCCAGATAAGGTTAGACATTAATACATAACTGACTACACTGACTAAGGATGTCTTTAAAACAAACAAGGCAAGCAATTATTTACATAGTAATGTGTGAAATGCAGTGATGTATTGTGAATATAGTATGCAGTATGATGAAGAGATTATTAGAAATGATAGGAAGGGGACTGGGAAATGTTTTGAAAGAGAGAGAGAGAGAGAGAGAGAGAGACTATTTGTGTCTGTTTATGGAATGCCAGATTTACACACATTGCTTTATAAAGTCAGACTTATTATGTCAACGGAAAATATACAGCTGCTATTCCACAGTCAACTGAGGGGAGGTGAAGGTGGGAAAGCCCTGAATGAATCTGGTCAGGCCTTTCACCCAAAGAGCTCAGCTCCTGCCCTGCTGCATGTTCAGTGGGCTGAATTATAGCCACCGATACTCCAATATACCACTGTGAGAGAATTACAATTTACTCTTTAGCCCTGGAAATCAGCAAAGGAGCTATTAAAAATCCCCCCTTGAGCTGGGGTAAGTGGGAATAAATTTTTTAATCCCTGTCTCAAGGGTACAGCACAGCTTTCATTTTGTTGTGGACAATCTGGACATTACTCTTTTAAACAGCGAGTGGTAGTACTTGGATGTAAGAAATAATGTCAGGCACAAATATACATGTATGCAAGCAGACTCATTTAAAAATGATATGTATTAATACTGACAAGGCATAGCAAAGGGGCCCATTTCCATGAAATTAAAAATGATGTGTAGAGCTTTATCTGTGTTAAATTACTTTCTCATATCCCAGTGCAATGTGCACAGACAGGCCATATAATTAGCCATATTATAAGCCACTTCAATCCCGACATCTCAAAGATTTTAAATACTGTGAGTTCATGGCGACTTTGAGCAGCCTGACCAGTTATTTTCTGGCTTAACCAATGGAGGACGTTTGGGGCAGGACTTCATAGCAAGAATTTATAGCATCTGCAATGGCTATCTGAGGGTCTTATAGTGTCCACACTACAAGAGTCCGAGACATGTAATCACCACAACCTGGCTAAGATTTGTGTGTACATGGAAAGATATAAAAGTTGTCACTATTCTGAGGCAATTAATAATCTAAATCTATGCTTTTAGCAATTGAACGGCAAGTAAAAATGATGTGATTCACTTGTAACTGCTGCTATTTTGCCTTGAGCTAACAGATGTTGTTATTGAACATTGTGAGGTGACATGCAGCCAGTTTAGACCGTTCCAAGCTGCCATCGGTTGCCTCCAGTGAAGACATGGCATGAGGCTTTTGTTTCAGGCACAAAGGAACAGTTTAACCAGAAATTAAAATTCTGCCACTACTCATTGAAATATGGCTGGTGTGGTTTACGACTAAATTCCACTGAGGAAAAACCCAAAACGTTTTGGAGGAACAAAAGAGTGAGTAGATGACAGAATTTAAATGTTTGGCTAAGCTAGTTTCTCACTAGTTAAATCAGTAGATAAAGTTTCTCACTGATAATGTGTATGTAAAAAAGGGGTACAAAAGATAAGCTAATGAAATAATTCCATTAATAAAAATGTCAAAGCTTGAAAGAGACATTTTGGTGTTTAAAAAATAACGATCCTGCAAAATGGAGACAGTCAAGGCCAAGAATCAGTCAGTGTCAAGAATGCACGTTGCATCCATCTGAGCAAAGAGAACCAATGAGTCACTGATTGGAGAAGGTCCATGGTTCTTTATCACACAGATACATTAGAGTGGAGCTGCAGACATACAGTAAGTCAGTGCCAGTCTGGATTGTGGGTGTGGGCCGAGGGTGTCACGCACACTGGTGGTGTCACGACACACATTGGGACATTATGTGGGTAAGTATGTGTGTGAGAAACAGATAGAGAGGCGTAGATCTTACTTCCTACAGCAGTCTGAAGCCCATGTGTTGTAATGTATTTGAGTCAACAGAATTCTAGATGACTATTGCGCTGCTTAAAATGTCACTGTGATGAGACCCCACCCGCTATACAACAGACTCCACCCACACATGCTAAAGACTACAAACCGTCACTCATGAAACATTCTAAAAGTGTCCTGGTCAATGTTACAGTTTCATTTAATCTGTGACCAAGATTTAGTTCTGAATCAATTTCTAAAATGGTTTTGGGTCATCTCACAAACTGTTGTTCCATCCTAACAACTGTGATGCTGTGCTGCTATAGCGCCCCCTTGTATTAGCAACAATAGTGCAGCATATAGTTGCATGCTGTTAGAAATCCATGAAGCTTGTGTAGCTAGAAGTATTTGGTACAAGTAACAGTAAGAAAACTGGTTTAGATACAAGAACATCTGGTGTATGACCAAGAAGAGTCTCTACATGCAAACATACTTTTATTACAAGGCCACGATAATAAGAAATTCAAGCTGGAGGGTCTCTTTGAGCCTGACCCTGCAAATTGTTACTGAAGAGCTTTCTTTACTCCCCAGGAAGTTCATTGCCATGCTGAGTGTGCCAAGGCGACAGAAGCTCTTAATGCAGATATCATGGGTATCTGATCTCTGAGGCTGTACTTTGATTCTGTTTCAAAGAACAGCTAAACCTCTCTGATAAAAGAAAAGAGACACATGATCGCAGAGCAACAGAATTTTACCTCACCTGTCTTTTGCTCTTAATGTATAACTGTAGCTTTTTGTGGGCTCATGTCATCCTTACCAGAGATGAGTTTAAAATTAGACTTTTTTTAGCTTTTAACTTCTTTATTTTATAGTGCAGAAAACTACCAAAGTTTTAATACAACAACACAGGGAACCGTACAATGGTCATCAGCCTCCAAAAATGACAATAAAATCACTATAAAAGTAATTATTTTGGCTTGTTTGCTACTGTATTGTCAGCATTCAAATCCATACAAGACCTCTGAGTTATTAATAAACTGAAATTTAAGATGCTCTTTCTGTAATCTCAGTCACACTTATGCATATATAAATTTGTTACAGCAGCATTGACTTCAATAATGACATACTCGGTCTTGTAACTATTTACTTGCAACTCCAGTGCACTAACAAAAGAGACAAAAACAGAATAATAAGTAAAAAGAATACTACAAAGACTCACAAAGCGCTCTACAAGAGCAAGCACACTTCAACACTATGAGAAAAAAATTAGACAGTCAGATAAAATGTCAAAAACATAGGAATCACAACCCTAGAGATGCAGAAAAAGTTCTGAGTGGAATTATGGGTACAAAGCACAGGATAGTTAGCATCAGTGCTCATTAGTGTCGTGTGGAATGTGCCAACAAACAGGTGGGTGCAGAACAGGTGCTCATTTATATGCGTCTGGAGATAGTGGACAACTTCTTTCAGCTCTCTGGAGGATACAGTGAATTATACAGGAAAAGGAAGAAAAGATGAAGCCCACTGTTCTGTTATTATCTACACCAGGAGACCGAAAATGAAGTTGCATTAAGGCAGCTATTTTTGTATCAGGAGAGGGCAGTGTTTAAATTGAATGGCATATGATCCGTAGAACATCATACTCCATGCATATAGGTTGAGAACTATGGAGACACCCACTATGTAAGGCAATTTGTTAGAATGAATTACCAGGGAAATATCACATGGATAACAACCCAGTCGCCCGCACTGCCAATCACACTGTGTAAATGAGTTTTGCATGGAAAAGTTACAAGTAGGGAACTTTAGGATTAGGGCTGCAATTCCACCAAATGTTCCGCTTCCACAATTCCATTAACAAGTCTGGCTGGAACTATAATATGCGTCACAAATATAAATGATTATTTTACGTCTGGAAAATGTGAACTGTATCTTTAAATACAAGTTGAACAATCATTTAGTCAATCTTTAACACTAATAATCAAAATTAGATTCTGGGTTTGTCTCAAAGGACTTTGGTTCCTACAGTAGCATTCTCCATCCTAACTTACTTTCTCTGTAAGCAAAGTCTAGAGAATCTCTAGGACATTTTTTAGACCAGTCCATCTGTACCTGTCTTTGGATGATGGCCAAACTGTCCCGTGCTTTGTTTAACAGCTCCTCCAGTACTTTGGGATCTTCCACTGTCTGGTTCTCTCTGAATGCATCTCGTACTCTTCGTAGAGCATATGTCCTTCATAAACAAGAGACACAGATAGATACATTGTGAGTAGTGCATGTTTGCTTTAAGGTGCCATAAGCCAAATACTGTGCCAAATACTTAAAAGTTTTCTCTCAGAGGATTGTCCTTGTAATACTGATGCATTTACATCACGTCAGAATTACAACAATTACAAGTTGACTCTCTGATCATTTTCTCTACTCTAATTTAACATCTTTACTTTTAGTTTCTATAGCAACACTCGACATTCAAGGGGGAGGAGTCCAAGCTTTAAAAAAAGTTCAAGTATTACAAAAATGTGAACAGTTTCTATAAGTTTGAATCTTGCAAGTGCAGTAATGTTAACGTGATGTGAATACATCAAAAGGTCTTGGGGTTGTAGTGTGACAATAATCACATATAAAAGAAATGCAGATTTCACCAGAGCTAGTCAGGCACAGCTCAGTCTTCTGTTTGTACTGTGGACTTTAATAGGAGACCTCAAAGCCATTATTGGATGCAGTGTGCTCATCAGATTGCAACGAGGAGAGAAGTACTGCTGTCACAGCGCATTGGGGAATGCAAAGACAAACTCAAGTCACTTTTCTTTTGGCAACAGAGTTCATTAGCGCCTGCGCTGCACGTGTGCCACATGCTAATAACGAGGCAGTCATTAGATGGCTAGTTACTAAGCTGTAAGGTAGCGTCACACCTCTACGCTACTAGGATGCGAAAGATCTTTAGCCCTTTTATCTGGCATCGCAAGCAATGTTGGGCATACTGGAACCCTCCACGCCACAGCAAGATCAAAGTAACGCCTGGCACCCGAGGAAGCCCCTTCATTGAGATGAGGCAACTCCACTCTGACAGCCAAATTCAAGCCTCCTCCCAAATCACTGGATTAGGGCAAGGAAAAATGCAGGGAAGGAAAGGCAGAAATAAGGCAGAGACTGAAAATAATGAGACCGAGGCAGAGAGAAAGACTGAGAAGAGCTAGACAGAACGAGTGAGAGAAGACTCATGCGTGAGGTGAAAAATCTCAGATCATACACTATAAAAAAACAACAGATGACAGATGCAAAACTGTAACTCGAGAGGGAAAAAAAGTGTCAGTGCTAGATAAAGAGCGAGTCATCCTTAGAAATACCACGTTGACAGACACTTCAAAGGAGTCAGAGATGAGCAGTCAGCTTTGAAGCAGGCCTTCGCGTGCCATTTTAAGATCCTGTGTGTATACAGTGTCAAAGGCATGTAAAACACAAGAAAAAGATTTACATTACTAACTGATCATTTGTCTATAAACTTTGGAAATACCGGATTATTTAACACTTTGGTAGACTTAAGTTAAAGCAGCAAATTTCTACATTTTATTTTTGATGTCCACATCAAAACTTTTACATGTTATTATTCAGAAAACAGCAGGTATAACCCTATATGGCACAACACTCTGTCACAAGAGTCAAGCTCTGCTCCTGAAGGGTTGCTTGTAGAGTCTACTTGTAGCCCTAATAAATCACATTAACCACCTTATCAAGATCTTCAGGGTTATTTAAAAAGAACAAGCAGCTTTTAATTAAATGGTCAGACCGAAACTCTACAGAACAATGGCCCTCTGGGAGGAAGGTCTCACACCACTGTTCTGAATGTGATGTACACACTGTACAGCAGCAGACAAAAAAATGTGGCCTTCAAGTTTAATTTTATTTGTACCAGATTTGTACTGTTATGATGTTGGTAGTATATGTACTGTGAAGTAACTCTTCTGTCATATTATCTATTCCGAGAAATTCATCTCAATTTGCCAGCAAAAGACCAAAGGATGACTTTTGATAATGCCTTTGGTGAAAACAATAGATTTTACTCTTGCGTTTTGTATCCCCATCCATGGACAGTTGAACCAACAGAGGGCAACATGCCCAGTTCAAGATTTCCTACCTATTTGACAAAAGGGAAGACAACCCATTTTCCCTGTTTTCTGTTGTCATTTAGCACAGATTTTTTTATCTGCATAGGCAGCCCATTTTGCCAGCACTGAAGTACCACTTTAGGAAGGTCAAAACAAGCTTTATTAAAAAGCAGCATAATATTCCTACTTTTTTGGAACAGCCTTTGCATCTGTGTGCCTGTGATGTTCCAAAATGGCATCTCGGTGGGCATCTCACCAGGTGTTGGAACGAGCCATTGCAACAGATTCACGAAATAATTCATGCAGAATGTCCCATACAAACTGTTAGGTCAGACTAAAATAATCTTCAGAGTTTAAAACAAACCCCACCTCTCATGGCTTTGCAGAGCAGCAGATGAGATGCAGAGACAGGAACATCAAAGTTTAAAATGATAGTTTCTGTAAGTTGCTGTGCAGTGAATAGGCATTGATGTGTGAACATGAGCAGTCACATGTTAATAGTCTCATTGTAACACCATAACCATGAATTAATCAGCTGAAGAACCATGACAATAAAGCAGAGTTTCCTGTTGGTAAAATGGAGCAAATTGTTGATATGTGCATATTTAGGTGCACCACCAATTAGCCCCTAAATTGCTCAGCTTACATCACTCCATTACCTCACAGACAAACAGTTAATAATGACAATCCACTCATACCATCTTCCTGACATAACAGCTGATAGATATTTTCAGCGTTTTCAACCATCTGGCTTTAAGGTCACCATCGACACAAAGCATTTGTCAAGACATAAACAGAGACCAAGCTGCAGCTCCGTGGTGAAATCTGGTTGGGCTCACTGGACCATCAAGCAGTTGGTCTTTGTCACCAGTGTAGGAACGTCTGACTCAGAGATAAATGCTCCTTGCGCCAAGCCGCCAGACTTAGATATGAGCCATGATGTATGTGACAGAGAAACAGAACTCTTCTTCTTCCTGTGTTTTGGACTGAATGCGTCATGTTGTTGGATGTGGTTTAGCTGACCTTATACAATAGCATAATGCACTATTGGAAACAATAGCATAAAGCTGGTGGAAGCCTGATTAACAAAGATATTTCTGAAGACGAGCAGAAACTCCTGCTCAACATCTTATGACAGCAGATTAGCAAACACTTGTTCTGTGGGCGACAATTAGCGTAGCATCACCCTTGGGCAGTTAAACACACAATTAATTCACCTCACCAACACCGAACACGAGTAATATTGGGCATCTAAAGGAACAAAAAACAACTTGTTTCATGGTTCTACGAAGTGGAACCAATTATAACAGCTTAATATTTAATGACACCTTCAGCTGTGAAAAATGGGCCATCTTATATTTCCTGTTGATGTTTTTTCCCCTGAAATGGATTTTATGCTCATAGAGTCAAAATCATTAAAATACATAAAAACTATTCCAGGGACTGTTTATCAGTGCATGCTTAGTATTGTTAATACAGTAGTTCAGGACAGGAGAGACATAAACACAAGAGACAAAAGGAGGTGGGAGGAGACAAGGAGAACAAGGGAGAGGAAGCCTGTGAGGGTAGAAGAGTAGATGCTTCGTATTTCATGACCTAAAGGGCGTTCATCTATGTTCTCAGGGACTTGAATTAATTATGCTTGGTGTTGTTACTACACCAGCAGAAGAGTCAGGAGGTGAGAAGAGATGAGAAGAGCAGAGACAAGACCAGAAGAAGCGAGAAGAGAGAAGAACAAGATGAGAAGAGGTAGATATCTGAAGCACAGCATGCGTGCTGTCATGTCACAGCTTCTGTTAGACTTTCTAATAGACTTCTCTTCTAGATCAAACCCACAGAGAATGATTCTGAAGCACAGTATTAATGCTGTCACATCTCAACTACTGGAGCTTATACAGATGTTGTGCTGTACATTAAACACAGGCTGAGACTGAGAAAGCATATTATTATCCACAAGACAATGCCTTTGACTTTCTGCAAACTTCTCACCTGCCCACATTCTTATTAATGTACATAAAAGACACCAGCATGGTAATATTGGATTTTTAACTGCAATACCAAATAATGGCAAGAATTTTGAACAATACTATAGTCCAAAACAAGCAGTTTGGACACTTTACACTATGCTTAATGGTAATCTACTGCACGTAATATAATGCCATTGCCAACAATTTAATATTTCATGTTTAAACATTAATTAAGTAATAAGCAAGATAATGTAAAGTCAGATGGCCACAAACCAACAAATGAACCCCAAAAATATGTACTGTATTTTTAATGAAAAATTGCCTATATGGGCCAAAACAAATTGTTGAGTTAACCTGGTGGTTCAACACTGTGACACGAAGCTGAGGACAACCATACATGATCTTTTACACACAGAACTGAGAAGCTGTATCACACCATGAAGCAGCAACACAAATGAAGATCTCTGCAGTGGACAGCAAACACACAGAACACATGCCGCCATATTATATGAGCAAACAGCCATTAATGAATCAATACAAACAAAAAGGGAAGAAATAGCTCTTATTTCCAGCAGGAACCACGGACGACTCACTGATACGATCAAATAAAGCAGCTTGGCAGACGAATACACTTTCAAGGGAGATCTGTGAGATTTCGCAAGCACAAACCCGGTGTGATGCGAGGAAAGCGATCCCTGATCATTTATTTATCTGTGGCTTTTAAAGGTTTATTTCTTGTAAGCTTTATGAATAAGATCGAGCGCAAACATGCCGTCATTGGCTCTGCGCTAACGTCGAACCAAAGGACCACAGGGGAAGGTTATATTTAACAGGCTTTATGTAAGAGCGTGCCCTACTTTCTGCAGTCTGCACTAACAGCCGTATTGTTAGGATGCAGCATGCACCCTCAAAAACATGCTTCAGTCGAGAGACTCTGTTTCTCTTTGGACTTGTGTTGGTCCAAAGATTTTTTTTTGTTTGGCAGATAAGATATTTTCTTACCTTCCATCAAATCAACTCTTCATTTATTTCTCCCATCTCAATCATTGGCTCTCGCTGGCTGAATTTGCTTCTGAGTTTCAATCAACTTGCAGTCACTCTCAGTTCTTATGTCTTTCATTCACTCTTTCTAACCCCTCACACCCGCTCTCTCTACATGCTGTTTTAACTTTATACCTCCTCTGTAAATTTATGAATTTCAGATTAAACGCACAAAAAACTCAAACCTCCAACCAAAAAAATCCCATGTAATAGGAATAATGAACTTCTGAATTACTCCCATATTCTAAGTTACCATCAGTGTATGGATGTCATTTTGGGCTTTGAATAATTTAACAGAATACATTACAGTACCAAGTTAGAAAGTGACAGCACAGACTTCCACCAACATTCAAGTGAAAACATTGGGCCTTTTTCATGAAGCACAAGTTGAACAGATTTTTAACAGCTTACATTTCAAGAATAACAATAATTCACTGTGACATTATATAGCAATATGTTTACAATTTATGCACAATTTTGTTTTACTTTCGCATCACAATAGAATATCCAAATAGCAATGTAACTAGTCACTAGACATTAAATGACATTAAAGATGAAATCCTTAAATGTTGTGTCTCTATCGCCATCTGTTTAAAACAAAGTGTAAGGTACTAACAGACCTATAATTTTAATGTAAATGACAAGTTTCAATTAAAAGCCAGTGTTGTAAAAACAAGCTTCAAAAACTCCCTCACTGCTGGCATCCACACATGGTTTACTAACCAGGATCAGTTCTTTCTTTATACTAATGCGACTGTCAAACTGACAGTTTATTTTATTATGATTAAAATATGCTTTAATGAATTAAATTATTTGAATGAATTAAAGTACTGTCATAATATATTTACCCTGAAATTTGTATGTTTTCTTTGTTCTGTCAAAAGTCACTGTTTTTTGTTTGTCTTCTTTCCAATGAAACACATTAATGTGCCCAATCCCACAAACAAATCCACAAGTAGTCAACTAGTTCTTTTAATTGATACAAATCTTTTACAAAAATACAACATATTGAACTGCATTAAAAACTTTTTCCCACAATGCGATATGCTTAATCTTACCTTCCATTAAAAACGACATGAATTGAACTGTTGACATCAAAGAAATGATGTCTCTTTCTTGACAATTAGAAACAGGTATCTACAGTAAATACTTTTATTCTCTTCAAAGGATTAAAGTGACTAAACCAAAGCAAACATTGTAAATGTGCTCTAAGCTTAAGAACTAAAAATTCCCTTCCCAGTCCAAAAATGCCAAATATTATGCCACAGGGGTCAGGGAGAGAGCGAAATTGGTTGAGGAACAACTTTTAAAGTAATGCGTAATCCTTTCGAATGATGCTTTGCTTTTTGAAAATGTTATTTGTTTAAAAAATGTCCATGAACAGTTTTACATTAAGACAATATTTTAGGAAGTTTGACATTGTTTACTCCATCTAAAACTAACAAAAATACCACAATTAAAATTAATATTGATTAATATTAAAACATTTAACTTAAATTGCAACACAGCTAAAGTCAGAAAACCAGACTAATTTTAACATAAACACCTCTGTTTATGTTCCATGTCTACTCACCTACATTACAGACCATTATATAACATCCGTCTAAACTACACAACGGAAACTCTTAAATTACAATTTGCTACTCATATACAGATGCCTTTTTTGTGATTACCTATAGTTGTAGGAGGGGAATTTCTTGCTCTCCTTCAGTAACAGTCTGTAGAGTGACAGCACCTGCGCTTTACTGGACGCCGCCATGATGGAAACACTGCCGTCAGTTTAGCGCTAGGACCCTTAAAAGACATTCACGAGGCGCGCCTGAACAAAACCTCGAATTCAACGCTTATAAATAACAGCGTAACTTTTTATCAAGAGGAAAAACTTGAAAATCGTTATTATTCAGACATTTTTTAATTAAAATAGTACATAAAACACGCTCTAAGCAATCCAGACTGAAATATTTTTTGTTTATATAAACCAGGCACATTTGTTGTCCTCTTAAAACAGCTCGCGTGTCCAGACAGAGGTGAGTGAAGGGTTGTTTAGTTACTGTCATGTGTTTATTTGTACATTTTGTTCTGTATTCAAAAATGAAAAAGTAATTGTTACTGTTCGGATGGTCACATAGGGCTTGTTTTAGGCAGCTGTCTAAATAACTCGTCTCTGTATTTACAAGGTTATCTGTCTTGACTATTGCAAGCTGGCTTTAACTGTATTCATTATGTTTTAATGTTTTAGTTTGGTATTGTATTGTTACACACAAATGTCTTATTTATATCTATTTTATATATCGTATTTATATCTTTGTGCTTTTTTTGGTCAGTGTCAAGTTTATAAACTTATAATGTGATTGAATGGGAGATTAACTGACCCGCCCTGAAACAATGTTTCACCATCAGATCACACGTGTCGTTTACCGTTTAGACTGATTTTAACTAAGCTGCTCCATAGGTCCATAATACCTATATAATACCTAAAATGTGCTAAGATCTAGGCTTTAACAGGTTAGCATATTAACATGTTTGTTGGTGCAGTCAGTTTCTTTTTTTTAAGACTTAATAATAAATATTAAAATTAAATATGTACACTACACTACTATGTAGTGTAAGTGATGGATATCCGCTTGTCATTTTACAATAATTTAATTGTTTTTCAAAATAGGTACTTCGGCTTCATTTTTGTATTTATATTAAGCCTTATTTTTGTTTTTGTTCCAGGATATAAAGTTAAAAAGATTGTAATGGTTCAAATCTGGAAATTGGTTGACATAAAACACTAGATTTATTAATTTACTGATTTGTGGAATTTATTTTAACAGATGTTTTGTTTAGCCCATTGGTTTTGTGAGTTTATAAATTCTGGTCGAAAGATTGAGGAGGATGTGGTTAATTCAGTTCTGATTGCTGTATCCTGGTATCTTAATGCAGGTTTCAGATGAGCAGACTTGCAATTGTAGATCCACAGTTGTTGATTCAAATTGTAGATTCCATTCATCTCTTTAACTTTGTAAAATTAACCCATAGGAAAGAAAAATCACTTCTGTTTATACTTCATTGCGAATAAGTATAAAGCAAATGAAAACTTTTGTCCCTGGTGTCTCAGATACTCAGAAATCTCAGATATTTACATTGTATATCTACATATGTTCATATGTAGATAAATTAATTTTACAGCTCCATAAGCTTGCGTTTTAACAATTGTCTTAATTGTTTCCATTTTAATGCCCCCTCCCCGCTTTAATTCCCCATTTTTGGAGAAATATCTGAGACAAAGTTGATATGTAAAACACAGCTAAGATCTCCATCAAATCTCCTGAACTTTAAAAGAGCAACATTGGAGCAATCAAATTTACCTCCTTAATACTTTAATACTTCACCTTCATGAAGCTTTGATTCACAGGCAGCTAGTTCCTGTTTACATCCTATTTGTTTAGAGCTTTATTCACATCAAACCACTAAATGAAGATTTGGCAGCAGATATGAGGATGTCAGAATCTGCTTGCTGACCTCCAAGTCTCAGAGTCTCTATTCACACTTTACTGATGAGATACTGGATAAGAGAATCATATGCTGCACTATTTAGCACTTATTAGTGGATGTTTGAAGATCGCTGTTCTAAAATTAAAGTGTTAAGAAAGTTACATCTCACATGAATCTGGCAACGATGTATTAAAGTCTTTGTGAGTCACTGCTGCTGGCGATGGCAGTAAAATTGTGCTGTGACTTAAGTTATGCTACAATCAGTAAAACAACGTTTCCCATTTCACAGGCTTGAACATGTTTATATTGATGTACTGTGAACTGTAAAGCTTCTGTCGAATTAAAAAACTGATGACTGCTGGCAATTCTGGAGCTCAGATGAGTCTTCACTGGGTTGTTAAACAGTGTTTTTTTTTTCACTCCAAAATTAATATTCTGTCATCATTTTTATGCTTGCCATCATTTACAGTTCTGAATTTATCAGAGAGTTTATTTCAAAGCAGCTTATTTAGTGTATATTAAATAAATTTATATGTTCCTTGGGAATTGAACCCATGAACTTGGTGTTGCTAGCGCAGGAACGTTAGTTCTTGTCCAAGCTGTTTTTTAAGGAATTTGTCTAAACTCCCATCTTGTCATGAAGAAACTCCACTGGTTTTCAGTCACACATTTATTTCATCATGCAGAAAGCACAGGCACAATTTGACTCGACATTTGCTCAGATTTTCTCTGGCTCCGTTTGCATCTGTGTTGCATAAGGAATGGCTTTTTCTTTAACCCCTCAAAGATGTTTCATGACACCTGATTGTGAGATGTTGTGCTCAGTGAGGTTGAAAATTGAGGATGAGGTTGAGGTTGGATAAAGGGTTTGTTCCTCCCTCCTTGTTGGAGAAAGTTACAGTCGTGTTCTACATGGCTTTTTCTTTAACCCCTCAAAGATGTTTCATGACACCTGATTGTGAGATGTTGTGCTCAGTGAGGTTGAAGAGTGAGGATGAGGTTGGATAAAGGGTTTGTTCCTCCCTCCTTGTTGGAGAAAGTTAGAGTCGTGTTCTGTTAGCCGTCAGTCTTGGGTTCGAGTGGAAACCACCAGCAAGCGGTGGGTCAAAGCTACAGGCTGTGAAATTACTTCAGTAAATTGAGCCCATGTAACAGAGGAAAAGAATGCTCAAATATTTTGGGCTAGATGTTTATCTCAGTCTGCTTTCATGTAGTGTTATTGACACTAATTCATTTAATGAGGTAACAAAGCATGTGATGTCACGTGTATATAAAAAATAAAAAATGTATATTTGGCAAGCATTGTGTATGTGATTTGAGTAAAATGTATTTTGGAAATGAATTAATTTTAAGTAATTAAATATTATGAAAAATATCAAGCAATACCATTGCTTAAAATAGGAATAACTGCATTAATGAATATAAGAGGGAAACTTTATAAATAAATATTTTAACAGTGGTAAACAATGATAAAGAACCCAAACTTTCACACACTTTTCAAACACTTAATTATTTATGAAACATTCAGATTCTATTATGCTTTTAGCAATCACAATAAGAATGCAGTTATCTGAGAACTGTAATGAGCCGATGTATGATGCATTTCAAATGTTTATTATGTATCTTACCAGTTATGTATGGAGTCTTGTCTTAATGCACCTGTATGGCTGGACTCACCCTAGGCATGGTTTCCTACAAATGCTCCTACAAAGTTTAATTCTCTCCCCCCATTCCCTCCCAGGCCCACTTTAATCTTTACATTGGGCTGAGCCCTACTTGTGTCATTATAATGCAACAGGAAGTTACCGGAAAGAACAACACTTCTTCACAAAGGTGTTGAGTTTGGCTTATTTTTTCAGCCATTTTAGGCACTTAGTAAGACACCAGTCTTGATAGGTCTATCTCTAATTCCGCTTAGAGATGTGAAATTTATATGGAATGATGGCATAATTGGTGTCATGGTTACAGATTTCTGCTTCAGCATGATTACCGATCACGCTATATGCGTACCGCACCCGAGGTTAACTGAACTGTGCCCACCTCTTCAAGCACAGTACAGAGCGATGGCACTAGTCAAATGAACTAAACTTCAGGTGTCAAACGTTCTTGGGCACAGTTCAGATTGCAGTTATGATATTGAGCATGTGCCTTCATCAAACTTGTAAAATAACCAGTTTGGCTGTATTTGCTTACATAGTTTTCTGCCAATTTGATGTGGTCCCATATGGTGTTTAATACAACTTGAAATTTCCACCTCCATGGACATATTTGTGAGCCATGTGCTTTGGAGGTCCTTCAAAACTATCAGGGTGTCTTTTTCCAAAGTTATTCTCAACTGGGTGAAGCAGTTTGCGTGATGACAGCATCCTTTAGCAGGTCTACCACTCACACATATGCAATACATTCAAATTGGCAGGTGCTTTTATCCAGCTTACTGAACATAAAGTGCATTTGGGCAGTTTACAGTTCGTAGGTAATATGCATTTCATGTTGTTTGGTCCTCTGTGATACAAAAGGGTATAAACCTGTGAAACTGCCTCTAGGTCATAAAGTTCTCCTCATTGCTCTTTTCATTTTAAATATTGTGATGATCCCATAGAGCGCTTGTTAGTAGTCTTTGTTTTTTCTCCTTTTTTCTACTAGTCCTATCATTCTTCCCTCAGAGCAGAATACCGTTTTGCAGAAATCAGAAAAGATTTAACTGCTCTTTTCTTATCACATAAATTTCTCTGACCTGATAAAAACTTCTCAGTAATTCCTTTGGTTCTGTGACATGTTCATATTTCTCTCTGTGTTTCTCAGCCTCAGAGTTGTGCTTTGGAGTTTTCATTTGTTCTTTATTTTCTCAATTAGATTCTTTCAGTTGTTATCTTGGAACACACTTTTTGGCCTGCAGAGGTTCTGTTAATTTTGAGAATCAAATTCATTTGACCATTCAAAGGTACTGTAAGCAGTTTATTTTGGAATACCTCACAAACATCAAAAAGCATGCTAAGAAATCGCACTAGGCCCTGTAAAGAGCAAAAAGAGTCGGAGGAGTGGCCTATGCTTTTCAGCCAATCAGAAGCACTTTTAGGGAGAGAGTAACTAAAGGTGTTGTTGGCATAATGAAAAAATGTTAAATCTCCCGGAGTTTTGTCACCTTAAAGATTAAAATAAATTTAGTTTTTTAAAACTTTGTTCATTAGCAGTACTATTAATTTTAAAGTTCACGCATAATGTAGTAATAAAGATGTCAAGTGCAGACAAAGAAAGTACTAGGAAAGAATTAATGTCATCCTTAGGGACAGAGGATAAATGGAACAGAAACATTGAAAGAGGACAGAAAATACAGTATAAATTAATGCTGCACACTTAATCTCAACAGTGAACTTGTGTTGAGATTAAGCAGTAGATCTGGGTCATCAAAAGTTGTTTATCATTAACAGGTCAATATTTGTCAAGGATAAACTGGTAATATATATATACATACATAATATACAAAATATGATTAAATAAAGTTAAAGTTACATACATAATACATACAAAATATACAAAATATGGTTAAATAAAGTTAAATAAAAGTTAAATACACCACAGATATTTTTAAACATTTTTTAAACATTTATTATGTAGCACGATTTGTCATACTGTATCTTCAGCTTGGTTTAGCCTTTAATTGCTCCACTTGTATTACACTTGTAATATTGTCCTGTTCTGTTTTTCTCACCTCCTTGAGGACTGTCTCTATCTTTGTAGTGTTACATTAATGCTTTTTTAAACTCATATTCTCTTTTCACACAATGTCCTTTTTGTGTCAGTGAGGGGACAATAGACAAAAACAGCTGATGAAAGACATGATGTATGCATTGCAGGGACTGTATTATCAAAAGACTGACGTAAAATGTTTACAATTACAAATGCAGTTAGTGTTTCTTTGTTGTTCTGTTATGTATATGTTATCTATAGGCTATGCTATGTACAGCTGACTGATCTTTACATAGGCGATGTATATGTAACTCAAGTGACATGCTCCCAAGTGAAAAAAAATCACACAATATTGAGACAAGCCTGGAGTGTTTTTGTGGTTTTCATGATGTGATAATAATTAAGCTCCATTGGGATATGTGTTGTTGGTTTTGTTCATTAGGCATTTTATTCCTGTTAGTTTTATAGGCCAACACAACCAAGTATGAAACTATTGACAATGTCACAAGTATTTCAGACTTCAAGCTTTTGTCAGATGACGACAGAACACATTCCTGGAATAACAGTTTGACATTTCTCAGACGCTAAAGTTTCGGAGACTGTACAAAGTGCATGAATATTTAATATGGCAGTGAGGCAATTTATGATTGGTTGTCTGTTGCCAAATAACTGGCTGTTACATTTTAACAATGCATTGTTTTACACTATTTCGCTTTGGAACCGCAATGCAGGGTAAACGCCTTAACAGTGACTCTAACCCTTATTCTAGTTTTCAAAAAGTTGTGCTAACCATCTTTCAAAATAGTGTAGAAAAAATCATTAAAAGTGCAGGTTATAATAAAGTCTTAAATAATTGCAAATCTCTGTGCAAAAAATAAATTCAGTCGACACTGTGCTTATAAGACACCATAACTGTTCTTCTCTTACTTCTACTGCACTACTGCCTAATGGAAAATTTTCCCATCTTGCAATGCTCTCAGTTGAGTAATATAGCTAGCATGGGAGTCGTCACTATCGCATAACCTGCTGCGTCTGCACTGCATAAACTTGCCACCCACTCATTCTTGTTAGTGACTACATCACTCTGCAACCCACCAACACAATACTAGCTAGAAGGGCAGAGCGCTCTGCTAACCTAGCGCAGATGTTTGCTGGCTGAACCAGTGGAGGGCTGAGGTGGGCTGCTGCTCGCACTCCCGCTTGAGTGCACGTGTGATTGAGTGGCCCAGTGAAGTTGCTCGGCCACTTCAGAGGACCGGTCAGGCTTAAGTGCCTGTCATTGATTTCCAATGGGATGTTACGAGCAGACATGATTTGTCCTGTGGTGTGTGAGGAAGAATATTGTCTCAACAAGATTTGGGCTTGGCGAGTTTAAATGAACAGTAAAAACAAAAATGTAACCACTCCCCTTTGGTTATTTTAAATTGTTATGCTGTTATTTTTTTAATTATTATTTAAGTCTGTATAAAAAGCTGCTGTATGGCTTCAAAAGATATGGAGTAATGCAGCAAATGGTTTAATAAATGCACAAAGATAATTTTAACTTTCTCATTTTTATATTCCATAAAAACTATGTTCCAGAGAGCCTCAGTGGGTAGCACTGTTTGTTACCTCACAGCACAAAGGTTGCTGTTTGAGTATGGAAGCCCTTTCTGTAAGAAAGGTAACATGCTCTTTCTGTGTTAGCTTGTTTCTATAGGGTACTCCAGTTTCCCCCACAGTCCACATGCTGATTAGGTAAATTGGAGTCACAAAATTGGCTGTAGGTGTGTGTGAATGTGTATAAGACTGCCCTGCAATGGACTAACTAACTATTAGAGTTGTACCCTGCTGTGGCCCAGGGTGTTAAAATCACCCTATTGTGACTCTGCAGAGGCTAAGCAGGTAGAATGTTTGGGTGGATAGATGTTCCACATGCTTAGCATAAGGGTATGAGGGTAACTAAACAATGATAACATTTATATTTCTTTTAATGTAGAATATAAGTGTTAAGTGATTTTAATGAAATCGTGGCATTTGAATCCATGAAGCAGAAGTGTTCGTTTTCCTGCTGTCAGTCACTGTTCACTGGGCAATGCCCAGTGATTATTTCTTACTACATCTATTCCCCAGAGTTGATTTGTTGGTCATTACTTAGTGTGCAGTGTGGATCACTCTATGTTGAACCCTTTGATCTACACACTTTGTATTACCTGGAATAATTTGAACCAGGTAAAGACTGTGACTGGATCTATAATGTGTCTCTGTGTGCAGCTTTTCCCTAAACAACTTTTCCGGTTCTTCCTACTGTCCGTTCTAGACCACTAGGCCCATTTGACATTTTGCTGTACTGTACTAAAGATTGCACTGATTTTATTGCAATGTTAATATTAACTATGCAACACTACATTTCATTTCAGTAACCTCAAAGGATTTGTGTCAGGGTTGAGAAATGTTGCAGTGGTTAAAAGTTCATTTATGACAAGACTTGCTAATATGCTAAGACCGGCTTTTGCCCAGTGCATGACATTGGTTTACTTTGAAAGCTTGATAGAGGAGGGGGAAACAATCAATTGACAAGGAATGCTAAAACTGCACTTTCTGTATAGTGTGAATAAATGGGAAACTGCCTAGATTAGCATACTGAAATATGAACAGAATAACGCTAAATACATATTTACAAGCTGCAATCTGTAACTTTCGTCATCTATCGCCATCTCAGTTTGAAGCATAATTTTGCAGGTTACTGTACATACTTTTATTTATATACAGTATGTTGAAATGCATTTTCATTAATTCTGACCTTGCAGCTTAAATTATATTTCTTTATTATAAATATACCATTGTAAATCAAGGTAAGGTAAGAAGTAAGTTTTGAACATTTGTTTTGTAATTGTTATTACTATGTTTAACCAAAAAAGTAATGAATTGCAGTTGTCACTATTTAGTCATTCTTCTACTTTTCTACTGCACTCTATAACTGTCACTCGGAAAGCTTGCAATACAAGTTGTTGTAACATTTTTTTAACATTTAGATACTGTTATGGTTCTTGTTGGTCAATTTGAAGATTGACATGTGCAGTGGTTATTGTCTGTTTAACTTTTGTTTGACATTCATATCATTCATTGTTTGACATTAATGATAGAGGTTTTTATCTGAATTAACAGAAATGATGAAGCGTGTTCTACTTGAAAGCTGTTTAAAAGAGCATTTGTTTTTAGTGCTGTGTCTCAGAAATTACCGTACATGCTGTGACGAATTAAACAGTGGTTTTTATGTCGTTCTGGCTCGTCATTTTATGATCCTGTCGCGTACTACGTGTGTTTTATGCAGTGTGTATTTATCTCAAAAATCCAGACTCAGTCCAAACAGAAACACCAAAACAGTTATTGTTTCTGAAGAAACAGATGGTTCAAAACGGTGCCATTTGTTTCGCATACTACTATTGTTTACACTCTTATTTTCAGAGAAGTCATGAATATGAATTGCTTAAAGTTGTTTCTGCATATTGAGCTGTCAAGAGAATAATGTAAAATAAAACAATGACACATGTTAGCTTTAAACATTCTCCCATGTACTTGTTCTTTACCAAGTTTTTCGAGTCTGTGAACTGCGCATCTTATTCAGTGAGAAATGTTTTTATTAGTCTGACTTCAGTCTTTTAGTGCAAATTAAACTAGTATGTCTTCAGTCATGGCCCCATGGCGGTGCATCAGTTACACAAGTAGCTGGTGCATTTAAAACCATTACAATCACAAACATGCAATAGAGTGAATGGATGTTTGTCCCGAAGCAGCCAAAAGACTTTCAAATATGAAAGTCCTTCATGACAGCCTGTGTTCATCAAGAAACTAGGCAGAAAACCAACTCACCTTCACTGTTACAGAAAAATTCATACGTGTTGCATATTGAGATTTTGCAAGTCAGCAGAAAAAAATTGTGTGTCTGTGCATTTTAAGGCAAGTTTTTATAATGAACAAAATGGAGGGCTGGTGTTAAAATTACACTAGGAATTCACAAAAGAATAAAGGTGACATTGAACTTAAGATAATGTTAGTTTTTAAGTGGCGCTTAACTTCCGCTAACCAAATACAACCTCAAAATCAGGTTGTATTTGGGGTTGTATTATTCACCTGATATTACATTCACCTGAGAAGATAAACACTTTCTTCTGCAACCATTTTGCAATCTTAGTCATGACTTATAATTCTTATCTATAGTATTTTAGGTTTTCTGGTTGTGCTGTAATTTGCAGATCTATTTATGCTAGTGGTGTAATACTTTATACAAAGAACATTTTAAGCCCAAACCTAAACAGTCATTATGTTGCTTTTTGTGAGGTGTATGGGGAAAGAGTTTCTCCCAAGAGGTTAATTGTGCAGCCTGGAGCTTAATCACTTTATTGTTGGTTTAGAAAGGCGTTAGTAAATACATTACCCCTGCGCTGCCTTGATAATGACCTCCTGTTGGAGTTGTAGCATTTGTTTAGCTGTCATTGAGACAAATTAGCTGGCTTGATAATTGTTCGAAATTGTCTGAGATGTAAAATGGTGAGAGGGAGACTAAAGCCTCCAGAGAAGATCTAGAGAGGTGAACAAAAAGGCTATAGTCAGTCTTCACATGCATGTTTCTTATTAAACTAATGATGCACATTTACCTTAAGCATCTTAATTTCGTTTTTTGCCATTGCTATTTAGTCAGACAATATTTGCATATTTCCATTTGCCGCACATGCCGCCACAATAATTACCTTGTTGAAATAAGCATAGTATTTTTTGAGCCCTGACCTTTCTGATTAGGTGCATTAATTAAAGAATAATAGAAAATTTGAGTTGGTCATAAATTTTACACACCAGATTCCTTAACACATTAAAAGACCTTATTCTCCTTATTTTCTGTAAAATATCCTTGGATATTTTTCATTTGTGCAACTGCTTTGTACTGTTTGAAATTAAACGCAATAGTTATTTTCCCAGCTTTTTAAACAAGCTAGTATAATTGCTAACGTTGACTGTACAATTTGCAGATAGCTGGCTTGTCTGAGACAACAGGCTTACATGACAAAATTTCCTGTCATGCTCTGTGGTACCACTACCAGCTACTTCATTAAGAACTCACAAACAGGTCCAGCATAAAAAATATAGATGTAACAAGCAATGTTAAAACTTTCTACGACTTTAAAGCAGGTTTAAACAGTCAGGTTTAATGTCTCAAACGAGTTCCACCTCCTCTAGCACCTCCTCTTCCACCTCCTCTAGCAAAAGCTAGCAGAAAAGGCCAAAATGAAATAAGAAGAATCTTGTTATCACCCGCCACACCACACATCACCTAGTGAGAAACGTGCTAATAAATTGGGTGGATGTTATCACAGTGGTCCGACTGTGGGGAGTGCTCCTCTAAGACTTATGAAGGTTTGTAGCTCTGCAGGACACTCCCATCTGCTACATATAGCTCTTCCTGGCCCTGCTGGGTCTACTGCCTCAGCCTGTGCCCATGAATAGTGCCCAGCAGCCACCTCAGTGCCAGCTTGCCTTGTGATGTAACATGGAATGCGTCCCCTGCCAGCTCTCCATTCACTTCCTCTTACAATCAGTTTGTGCATGGTGAGGTTTCATTGCTGAGAGTCATACAGTGACATTTAGATGGTCTGTCTCTGTGGGCTACAAGACTGCTTGAAGAGGCATGATATACAGTGATTATTTATGCACTCACACTTCGAATAGGTCAAAAGGAAGGCTTTATTTCTGCAATGTTTTTTTAAAGGTGACAGAATGTGGGCAGCGATTTTGTTAATATAAGTCTGAAAATGAGTCATTTATCAACACCCCTTCTTTTGTGTGAGCAAAGACGAATCTGTCCTTGTACAGATATGTTTTGTGACCCAAACACACCCAGTGTAGTATAAGTTATGGATTCCTCATACCTGAGAGGATTTTTACTTCAAATCCAAACTAAATTAAATGAAAATGAGGATCTGAATTTAAATTTACTGACAGTGGGAAAAGGCAGGACAAATACATGAATAGGTCGGCAGTATTATAAATGAAGGCTGTTCTCACAACCAGCAGAGTGAATTGCAGGGCCCAGAGATGCAGAGTGCCAATAGTGAATTATCTGAAGGACGATGCCATTGCAGCCACAACAGAAGACCGGCAATGCAGAAGAGTGTCTTGTGATGTTCTTGTAGGCAGTCACTGCCCGGCCCAAATGATGAGGGATATGTGTCTCGAGAGAGTGCCACTGTGCGGGTCAGACATTGTGACAAACCACTCCAGGGATGACCCATCAGAGGCTCCTTATCAAAGTTGTTGGTGGTCCCAGTGGCCGGAACCTGCTGACTGCACATCATTGAGACCGTCTGTGGGCAAGTTAGGGCTCTGAGAAAGTGAGGGCAAATTTGATTCAGGCTGGCATTGCTCTCATGGGTTTGCATTGAAAACTGTGGGCTTACCTCAATATGTCATATATATGGTGATGTCTTGCTAGTAGAGGTGTTGAGACACCTCTGTTCTTAAACCAAGTAAGCTTGCTATCAGCAATCTAGGTTAAGGCAACTGCCTTCAGAATTCTTACTGAAATGAAATCCTAATAGCAATAGATTTCAGTGTTATCATATTTAGGGTATTATATTTGAATAAGCATGGCAAACAATACAACAGCATGCAGAAGATGTGCTCTAAAAAAGCTATATTTTGAAAGCAAGGTTTTATTTTTATGTCAGAAATAAATGTTTTAGTTCAGTTTACTTGCTTCTCATTTGAATAATCACTGAAATCGACACCTTCCAAGGTTTATTTTCTTTGTGTGCTGCTACATTACCCAATTACACGCTTCTGTGAGCAGATACCTGTGCTGACTGTGAGACTCCACCCACACACTTCCCTTCACACACACCAAGCTCCTGAACTCCCATGTGCTTCTATTTTTGTGGGAATTCACCATTCCGGAGAGTATCCTGTCTGAATCAAGATACCTGTTGAGAACACGCTGGCCCAGTGTTGCACTCTGAATTAGGCAAACCGGAACCAATCCTTTAAAGCGTTGGTTTACCTCACAACTATAATACTGTTGGAATTTACTAATAATAAAATGATTTATGATTAATTAATGATTAATCATTATGATATGATAGAATTAATGATTTTATCCTTCTCTGGAACACAAAAGCAGATTTTGCAGACCTTGAAAGAGGTTTTCCATACATACAAAATATTGATACTTACGTGAGGAAGGATACTTGAGTTTCAAAACTGATAAAACACAAAAGGAAGAGAAAAAAATCTCATTCACTCTTATTGACATGAATTTGAATGCTAGAGCAAATTAGTTTTGAGAATTGAACAAACAGGGAATACTTTTCTGGTGCTTTTTATCACCTCAGAGCTTGACGGCATCAGTTTCTTTGTTAGCATTGTACAGCATTCCACACTTGGCAAAATGTTTTTCTTCTTTTTCATTGAAGAAAGTAAGTCACATTTGGGACAACATAAAGATGAGTAAATGATGACAGATGTTTCATTTCTTTGTGTAAACCGTTTTTTAAGGGTTTGTTTACATTGTTTTTTGTTTTAGACACATGTAGAATTTATAATGGCAACAAAGTTTTATGTCACTCTCATTGTGTATGTGTTTATTTGAAAATCATATTTCCATGAGAAAATATTTTTGGAGCCTCAGGACTGTTACATCAGTGATTTTTTTTTTTTTTTTGTTTGTTTTTTTATTTTTGCTTAAGGAGCAATGTGTGATCTGTAGCTATGGCATCTCATTGGAATCCCTGTAAAGATGGATATATTAACTGTTTCACAAATGAGTTCTAGACAAAGGTAGAAAGAGAGATTTTGTGGCATTCACCACAAACGGCCTTCTAAGTTCAGCTGTTTGGCTCCCGAGACACAGAAGGGTTTAATGTAGTGTGTCATCAGTGTGTTGCAACCTCAGGGGCTCTGATCCAGTTATCTCCAAAACTGTTGCCTGAGTTCCTCACATCATGATTTGGGAAACCTGAAACATTATGTTACCTTGACTTGTTATGCAACTCTGAAAAAATCCCAGCTGAGTAAAGAGTCAGGACCAAGTTAAGCCACAAGTAAAAAGTAAAAACAGACTAACCCTTCCACCAATATAGTTGATAGTTGTGCATGAATTTTGTAAAGGATTAAACTTCTTACCAGAGTTTTTGAAGATGTTTTGACTCAAAAATGCCAGTCATTTAAGAAAATAAATTTCAATAGCAGTTTCTATAGGGTCGTTGTACCTTGGTGTTTGGGCCCTAATTTGATGTGATGACTATTAGATAACAGTAAATTAGATATAGTATATATTATATAATGTATCTATTTGACCTAAATTGATCTAACCTCAAAGAATAAAAAGTTTGGCAATTTTTGTATCATTTTAACCTAATTTAGTTTTCAAAGTTTTTAAATATATATTGTAGAAAAACAATGTATAAATATTTTATAGGGGCAAGAATTATATGAGATTCTTTAATTATGGAAAAAAAAATCAGTAATCAAACTAAAATAAGTTTCTGTTGAGTTATCTGTTTGATTTTTCTTTCACTATTTACCCATTCTGGCTTTTTTATGTGTATTGCTTGAAAAATAGAAAGTAGTTTGACCTACAATATGTGTAGACTAATAATTTAGCTTTAGTCTAACCTTTCAGTCAATGTCTGTTGAAAATTTTTAACTTTTAGGTCTTCTCGCCTGTTCGTGGAATAGGAGTCCTTGTGTTTCCAGAGCTCTTACAGCTGTCATCTGACAATTACTGCATCAGATGTGACGGTTCATAATGAATACTGCATAAGCAGGACAAACAGATGCATCTAGGGAAGTGACTGGCTCTGAAGACCAGAAGGGGTTGGCTGGAGATGACATGCACACACATAGAGGACGGATGAATAGTGTGCAGGCTGGGCCAAACAGGGCTTTGACAGCATGTGTGGTCCTGAAATACACTTTTACTGCATTTATTTTTCTGTCAGAGCACTTCTAGGAAGATGCTCTATAAGTTTGCTCAGTATCATACAGGAGAAATAGAATTATTTCTCTCTGTAAGTCTCTGTATAGTGCTTTTAAATATGCATGTAATATTTTCAGTGTTAACATACTTGTCCTGGCTTTAATCCTACAAGTGCCACAGCTCTTAACATTGCAGTGCAAACAGAGACAAATAACTGCATACACACCCAACAGGACGGGAAGAGGGACATTCTATTGCGGGGGTGGCAGAAATTTGGCTGTGGTAAGAGGGACACCAGTTACCGCGTGGGTGAGGATGGCATGACCCCACGTTGCCGTGGGAACAGCATGCCAGCCAAGATGCTCCTATCGCTGGCCTGAAGTGAGGACTGCCCCATCTTAGAGCCCAGCATGGCATTTTAGCGGGCTGCCTATTTGATTCTATAGATCTCTGCTTCCTGTCACAGGGCTTGGCTCAGCCGTGGGTGTTCATACCAGCAGAGGTGGTGAAGCGTAACAGGCGTGATGGTTCGTTTCAGTCCCACCCTCTGCTATTTAACCCCTTGGCTGAATCACCATCTGAGGTGTAAGTGCTGAGATGAGATCTGGTCACGCCAGCAATCAAAGGTCTTGTGTAACACATGAGTCAGGGTGACAGACTGCCTGTTTAAAACTGTTTAGCAGTTTTATCTCATAAATTGTTATAAAAGCAGTTAAATTACTTGGAAATGTTTCACTGTCCTTCCGGCAAAACTGTATGTCAGTTTGATTGAAAATGATAGCAGTAGTATTTCATGAGTTTTCTATTCTATATTATATAATAGTATATAACATTCTACTATGTAGAGTTTATGTGGTATGTTGTAAGAGGTTTTTGGCTCTTGTTAAATAGCTTTGTGCTTCATCTAGCAATCTTTTAGAGCTGCTTCATAGGAAAGTAAAAAGAATCTCCACAAATCATATCAAAGAAAATAGTTTATTAAAAAAAGTCATGCAAAAGAAATGCAAAGTTTGGCTGGTTGAGATTCCAGTGACATCAGCTGACCTTGTCTTGTGTGGCTGCGTGCCATGGTCGTGTTTTCAAATAATGGCCTCATTGGCCATGGCTCGACACACCATTAATCGCTGTCTTGTTCTTTTGACAGTGACACTTTGTCTTTCCCAATCAAGTGCCACTTGTGATTCATTGGTGCTGTCTTACAAACTGCACGTTCTTTGAGGAACCACAGTGAAGATCCTGATAGACGCTTTGAAGTTTTCACTGCATTAGTTCTGAGATGTTTGTTTGCAATTGTATGTCATTTTGTTGACAATGAACGTTCCCATCAGCATTTTGGATGCAACCCCAATTTTGAATGGTTTTTAGTAGGCCTTTGCAGTTCCAAACTTTTCCCTTATATTTTCTGACTGTGTTGGTCTTCTTTGGTAGGTCATTTCATGTATTTACGTCCACCCTCATCATCTGTTTATTGTCCAGCAGAAACGCAGTGGAGAATTCTCATACATCATAAATAACTTATGACTTGCAAGTCGTTATTAGTGGATAGGATAATATGGAGATTAGCTTGGAAAGGGGCATGATCCAACTAAATGATGCGTATACTGTGATCTGAACATGAACCAGGAATTGGCATACTGATGTAGTAATTACAGCACTGAGGTGCCAATTACAGATGGCTCTGTATGTCCTTGTCATGCTCTCGTCGGCTGGTAACCTTCAAATGCCTGTGGCTTACTATCTATAGGCTGAGCCTGCCATTGGAAAGGAAACATGGTTGGAACATTAGCATCAGTGGGTCATAATGATGATGTGGAGGTTCTGTCCTTGAGGAGCCGTTCAGACCTCTGTCTAATGGCTAAAGGCTGCTCTGCTATGTTAAATGGTGCCCCTGCGTGTGCTGTGTTTGAATGCTTATCCAAGGTTCCGCCAACGCTTCAACCTCTTTACTGTCTACAAGAAGGTGTGAAAATTGCACCTGAAGACATCATTATAAAGCAAATTATGTCTAACTATCAGATCGTTATGAAGCAAACGTAATTTGTTTTGTGAACGTAATGATTTTAAGGCCATAATGTAAAATAAAAAGTCACTTAATCAGTTACTTTATCAACCAAATGCAGTACTGTGCTTTAACTAACTTGTGTGACAAATGAAACTGTAGGTTAAATTGTCCTAATGTGGGACACATAAGCTTCAGCTCCCCCCCAAGCCAATGAACGCCAGTGCAAAAGTATATAATAATGCCATGTGATCAAAGTATATAATAATATTGGGTGTGGTTTAACATGTTGGCTTAACATTGTAATCTACTACAGAAATCCAAATGCAAAAAATGTCCCACATTAGGGCAATCCGTATTGCTTATAAATACATATAAAAATATAAATACATATACATATAAAATGTACTTACAATGCAAGTATGTATTTGCGATAATGTATTTATGTAGAATGTTGCCTCAGACATTCTAGACATTCTAGCCTCAGCCTAAAGCACTTCAGAAGTTAATCATTTAATCATTCAAGTCACAAAATGAACTGATTGGTTGCTTTAAATGTCAGTCTGACAGTCTTTTGGACAGTCCCTTGGCCGATGAAAGCTGCTATAGAGAAAGCTGTTAAATGCTCCCCACATTCAACATACTCCCAATAAGTGTTGAAACATTGTCAAGGCCATAGTCTTGGGGGCAGGTCTCCCACATACGGCACATCAGCGCCTCAGGTGCCCCAAGTTCCAAGTCTCCTTCCTGATTAAATCCTGTTGCTCTTATATCTTATCCTGTTATAATTCTCATATCAAGGCAAAAATTCCTAAACAAACTTAAAACTAAATCAGAGAGCAGCAAATAGAGTGAAATATAATGGATTTGGCACTTCTTGTGGTAAGACCTGTTGTATTAGTTGCTGATATTAGTCATTTTGTTTGCTGCCCATCTGACCTCTCTGATGCCAGCTCATATGAGGGTGACCTGGCTCTGCATGGATCCACTGAAGCCCACAGCGACTGAGCGCACACAGGCCAATCAGGCCCGGGCACAGGCGTATGGCACGAGATCCACGCCAACCTAGCTCTCTCAAAATAGCATAGAGAGAGTTGGAGAATAAGTGTCATGCCATCTCCTGCATCAGTTAGTGTCCTGGAATTATCTTAGTGGTGTTAGACCTGTTTTACCAATTTTTGTCCTTTTTTTATTTTCATTTCCTAAAGAAATTCTTTGTGCTAAATTTCTTGACAGAATATATGCTAGGTGTATGCTAAGGTTTTAAGTGGTGGCAAGTTAATTAGCAGCAACAGAGCCCGTTCCTAGGTTGCTATAACAGAATTAGTTCTTGTTCTTTACTCGCCCCCTGGTTGTCCTTTGTTTAGTCAAATACAAAAATTGGGTTCTTGAGGAAAAACACTCCAGTTTTTTCTCCATCTAATGCAATTCTTGTGACTTTAAATTTTGTTTATAATGGGAAAGAATTATACCATATTAATTATGAAGCCCATTTTGTGTTACATAGTGGCACCTTATATTTTGCATAATGGTAATGAGCACAATATATCAATTAGACACCAAGCAGCGTTACCATCTGTCTGAAGCTCTGACTTTATGAACAAGGACACAAAAAGTGATGGTATAAGTTGTTGTGCATAAAGCCCAATTCTATAGTCAAAATGTCATAGGAGGAGCTTTAGCCATTGTCGTATAGAGATATTAGAGTATAAAGTTGGAGAAAACCACTTGGAAATAAGATCACATATAACATTCCAACCACTAACTCCTGTGCAGTTACCACAGTAAAAGCAGAACATTGGAGTTGCAGATTTCTCTGCATTGCATTGCTCTCTCTCTCTCTTTCTAACTATCTCTTTCTCTATCTCTGCTTATTACAGATTGCTTGCCATCCTCACTATTCCCAAAGTAGGTAATACTGAGTGATGCCTCTATCTACAGCTGAGCCTGAGAGCATGCATGTGCATGGCAGGTCATGTGTGAGTGTGTTTGGCAGAGTCTGTGATGGTGCTTGGAGTGGTACTTCACTGCTGTGGTGGCGTCCGTCTTCGGAAATGAGGAGCAGCGTGAATTATGGCTCCACAGAGGCCTTGTCCGAGCCCGGCTCACTTAGCACACAGCCACAGAAAAAGGCTAATTTGCATCCTTCGTTATAAACTCTACACAGGCTTTCTATCCATTAAACACTTCTCAGTTTTATTTTCATTTGTTTGCTTTTTAGGGACTGATATACCCTAGAGTCAAGTGTGTAGACACCTACTTTACTTGGAGTGAATGTTAATTTTACAATTAAAATGTAAAGTCCTTATTTAGTTATCTTTATGTCAGTCTAAACTTGTGGACTATAAAGCTGTTCAAACTATGGATAATAACAGTAACATAAAAACACTGTAAAGATAAACTCTAAATGTATAAAATGGATACAGCTAGACAAAGGAGGTTGGAAAAAAGATAGAGATACAAAGAACAACATCCTTGGGATCAGTTTCAAAGTATATTTTTCCAGCTCATGAATAATGAAACATTGACAGTCAATCAGATTCAGTTTAAAGGGGTCAAGCATTTATCATCCTTGCGCCTGTGCGTAGTGTTACCATCCATTGATTTGGACACAAAAACATAAAACTGCTAAATAAAAAGCGTTTTGTATAACTTGTCTGCTATATTCTAACTCTATAGTGTAGCTATATTGAAGCTATAACCTACACAATGCCCAGACCTGAACCCTGTTAATCACTTTTACTGTAAATTGGAATGCCAACTATAGCCGAATCCCACAGTGACTGACCTCACTAATACTCTCGAGTGTGAATGAGATTAAATTCCCACAGCTATGTTCCAACATCTAGTGGGAAGCCTTCATAGAAGAGTCAGCTCTATATTAATGTGGTCATGTGTTTGAAAGTGAATGTCCAGCAATATGGTCGTGTTGGGGGTGTCCACATCATTTTAGCAATGTAGAAATTAAGTGATGGTTTTAGTTTGAAGAAAAGTTCACATTTTCCTCATATTGTGATTAGATTTGATTGTTGTTAAGATTATTTTTATCCCCAGTCATGCTTGCTTTATTAACTTAGCAGTATTTTTAGAAGAAAAAAAAACTTGGTTAAAACAGAAGCGTATTTCTTGAAGAAAACTCCAGTAGCACGACAATGTGAGAATCTCAGTTGCTTTGATTAATGTTTCTGTAATTGCCCTTGAGAGAAAGATTTTCAAAACTTTTAAGTACAGCTGCAGCTGTGAGTCAGCGTATTATTTGTTTCTTTCTGGGGCTTTTAACTCCAATTAGTTACTTGGACAGAAATCTCATAAACCTGCATCTGGCTTCACACTGTTTGCTTATGCATCTTGTTGCAGCTAATCAATTAGCTGATGTATGATGAAGTGAACATGGCAGCTCTACCTCTGTAAGACAGAGGCTGCCTCACACATGATTTACTGATCTCTGAATCTTCAGCTGCAACTTTAGATGATCCCCAATAACTCCTGGTATCATGTTCCTGAAACCTTAAAGCTCTCGATGACATTTGGATTTTTGGCGTTGAAAAATTGTTGGCCAGCAGTGTGATCTTTCTTACTAGGTACATTCTGTTTGATTAGGGGGATTTCTTGTAAAGGCTTTTTCTTAGAACCAGGGACTTTGGGAAAGTAATGAATTGTCACTTGTTTTCAATGTTTCACAGGTTTAAGGGGAAAATGAATAGACAGGTCTTAGAAATCTCAGCAGATGACTTTGTGATATTAATAGTGTTGCAGTAATGCTGAGGACTATGTTCTATCAAAAGCTTGAAAGCCACCCCCAGGTTTGATGAGCTGTTATTGAGTAATAGTAGAACACTAATACTAATAGGATACTAATAGGAACACATTTGTTCTTAGACTGTGGGTGTAGTCACAACATCCTCCCTGGTAGTTGTCAACTAAAATGTTTTTTGTATTTATGAATGCTTATATCTAGAGAACAGAATGGCTGATTGCTAATGTAATGCAGGTGTATATATAAACTTCATGATGACAAATCATTGCTTACAAAACATTGCTGAAATCAAGCAGATGCGTACTTTACACAGTATTTGCTTCAAAATTGCCGAAAAACACACTGAAAACAAAACCAGAAATTTATCAAGTTTATGTAAATGTAGATTTACCAAAAATTCATTTAAACAGATTCTATAGGTAACTAACACTTTAGTCATCTGAAATCATCAGTTCTTCATTTGCCTCATTTTTACACCTTTTTTCACTATCCCAGTTGTCACACACAGTGTTCTTATGTTCCTTCTACGCTATTTTTTTAAAAGTTGGTCTATGTACGTATATGTCAGGACATCTTTGGCTGTTGCATCATTGCTCACACCATGACTGCTTTTAATTTGCAGAGTCAGTTTAAAAATAGTTTAATTTGTGTTACACAGCATGTCAGTGTCAGTTTTAAATGGCGACCAATCAGAATAAGATGTGGGCAGGACGTGCATGATGAATGTTGTTGTTGTTTACAGTGTGCGATGGAGGAGTCTCTTATTATGGCAGTGTCTGTTTATACTGTTGAGGTTGACAGTTTGTAGTGTCTGTTTAGTTTAATGACATATTATGGAGAAACTTTTTTTTAAAGTTTGGAAAGAAATGTCTGCTATTATTTAGCAATAAGTTGAACGTTAAAAGCAAAATTTCAAACGTTCTACACTCTGTTTTATTTCATTGCACTCCATCTGTCTGTTTTTGTGTGTGTTTGTGTGTGTCACTTTTGTGGCATGGCACTGAAATCACCTCAGCTATGAAGCTAAGCAGTGCCGCTGTTTTTATTTCATTCACTATTCTGGGGAAAAAACAGTCTTACATCCACTGCAACTTTTTTAACTGTTCTCTGTGCTCGTATCTCCAGCTCACAGCTGGTGCCCGAGACATAAACCCATCATACCAGAGAATGACAAGGTTCTCCAGTTTTTGACTTTGTGGTAAATATTGAAACTTTTGAGAAAAGTCTTTGTTATGGAGGTAAAAATAGGTTACCTTGTCGCATTCACACTGAGTTCTTGCAGGTGGGTGGGTGACCCTTGACACCTCTGCATACACTGAGCAGCAGATGTGAGCAGGTACAGGAACATGAGAGTGACTTCATTAACCTCTGAGCACAACGGCCAGGTCTAATTAATACAGACTGATCTCCACTGTGGTTAGAGTCTCTCTTACGCCCACTCTGTTGGCATAGTAGTTAAGGCATGATGTTGGCCTTTATCTCTGATCTAGAGTCAGGTTTCCCTATCTCACCAAAATAGTCATCGTGTGAGAACCACAGGCTTATCCAAGGCTGGGGATTTTGGCTTTAAAATAATGTTCTTTTCAAAGGTGGTAAAAGAAAATTTTGCTTAAAGTACAATTATTCCTAATTGGGTACTGTGGCAAAATTGTATCCAATCAAAAAATTTGCCAAAAACATACTTGAAAAATTTACCATATTTGAATGAAAACATTATTAATTTATTGCTTATTGAATATTTATTGAATATTTTCTTATTATAGTTTGATGCACAAATACCTGTGCAGATAGCTGATGTTTAATAAAAATGTATATCAAATGTACCTTTGAATACAGTTATTTATAGATTTATATTTTTGTTTACACTTACTGTCAGCTTTTACAAAAAGTACTGTGATAATCCTGTGGTACAGTAATGTTATCAGATGCTAATGCCTTGGTTGTTTGACTTATACCATAATAGAATTTGTGTACCATAGCATTTTACCATATTTGCAAAGTTAATAGTTACAAACTTCATTATAGTTCCATATAGTTCCACATATAATCAATTATATTTCTGAAAATTTAATTAAAATGCTGCATACGTAAAAATACTACACAAATGATTTACTTTACCAAAAACCTCAACAAAAACCTCAGTAGTACCTTAGACGTGGTACCAATACCATGTTACTTTTGAGTAAACAGTTTTGGAATAGCAGAAAATGGAAAATGTATACCATTTTAATGGTATGCATTGAAATACCATAAAATATATGATCACAGTATGCTTTTGTAAGGGTTTGTTTACATATATTATTTTTACTTGTGTTTGCATTGCACTGTTTCATCTTCTCTGAATGAGGTACAGCAGTCTGGCTGTCTCAATGTCATCCGTCTTTGGTAAAGTGGCAAAACAAAGGTCTAAACCAGAGCAGCATCACAAACACTGGCAGACTGCAATGGCCCTGCAGTGCAACACACTCTGTCCTTTATACCTGCAACTCAACATAATCGTCTCAGCCCTGACAGCATGTATGTGTACTTGTAAGTGCATAAGTCTTGCTGTGTGACAATGCCTCTGTTTTGTGCTGCTCACCAAAGAGAGAGAGAGAGAGAGAGAGAGAGAGAGCAAGAGAGAGAGAGAGAGCAAGAGCGAAGACTGAGGAAAAAAATGGTTCTCTCCTTTTCCTCAGCTTCATAAAATATTGCTTGGCCAAGGCAAATATTTGTACTGGACTGAGAGAAGGAAGAACTGTTTGAGATAAATGTTGAGTGTGAGACAAATACAGCGCTGTTCTCCCCTGTGTTCTGTGCAGCCAGCATGCAGTACCTGAACTGGACCTACAGTCCACTAAATACTCACTGAAGTACTATAGTAATACATGCAATATGTTTGTCAACCAAGATCTGCTTTCATATTTCTTGAAATACTTTCAGTACTATGGTAATGCTAACATATGTCATATATTCTGATATGGTAACTATGGTAACCTGGTATCATAGCAAACCATGTAAATGCCACTGTTCTGTTACTTTAAAAATGATAAACCATATTATTACTCAAAAGCTTGCTAGTTAAACTAGATATAAAGTCTGGTAGGGAGACCAGCATTCAGTATCTCTATTAGTGTTGCTCCTTAGAAATGGCTTGGGTCTCTTCTTTAATATGAAATGCTTATGGAATTATTGTTATTGGTATGAGAAACCACTCTTAATTCAATTACTCTGCTCTACCTATAAATCACAATGACACAGCATGATGGGATATCAGATCTTGCTTTAAGGTGTTGTGTTTTGTAACAAGCAAATAGCTTGTTACATTTTCTGTGTGGTGCGTGAGCCCTCACCTGTTACATTTACATTTAGGCATTTAGCAGACGCTTTTAACCAAAGTGACTTACAATGCTAACTGTTACCACCATCAGTGTTCTTCTAGGGGCTCCCTTCTTGTGTAAAGGCAGCACGCATCTTGCTGAAGGTGTTTGAGGTGATGTCTTTTCACATTAACTCATCTGACATCAGAGTAATGTAATCTAAATCTCATACTGCACCGCAAAGGCCCGTGTGCCTGGGAGCATCAGATGAGTAGATCAGTCTGGAGAAAACCCTTTCAGCAGTAGCTATTAGCTCACATCAAAGTTCATGTTCATCAAAGTTCTTAATCAGCTACTGTTAGTACAACATCTTCAGCATTAAAGATCACACATTTTCAAAATCATCTAGTCTAGGTTGTCTGATCAAATAGTCAGCCTAAAAATCAACACAGAGCACTGTTTGCAATTTAATGTCCTATTTAGGGAGAAAAATGTGTGTCAACTTGCTTTTACCACTGAAAAGAGATTGAGTTGTGCAAAGTGAGGGTTATTTTAATTTGAAATAGCATGTAGTTGTGCACAATAAGACCAGGAGTGTGCAGACTGATTCAGACAGTGATTTATAACACTAATCAGACATGTCCTTCTTAGATGAGTGCCATAAGTGCAGCCCTTAAATAACTAAAGACTTTTATTACTTTTATTGTCATAGTCCTCAGAACAAATAGATGCAATAACGAAAGAAACATTGCTTTTGGCAGATGTTGTAAGGTTGGACAGTAATTATCCTGAATTGTTTACAAAATGTGGTGCTTTGATGAAGACTGCGGTACACCAACAACTGTGTAAAATATAAAGAGTATAATAATTGCATGCTTTTTTTAATCAATAAGAAATACTATTGACTTCAAAAATAATAAAAAATGCTGTTGGCATCAGTTGATTAACCACTTAGTTTGATGACTAGTTAACAATATTGTTCCATCCCTAATTAACCATGACTTTGAATTTCTTTAAAAAAACAATTAAAAAAGAATAAAGAGTTTGCAGAACTAAAGTATTTCTGTTTTCTTACAGACTTATGGATCCACTACTATGAGACTGTACCATAAATCTTTGATTCTCCTCCCACTCAAGCATATTTCTCACTGTTGGCCATCTAACTGCCAATGGACCAATGCCCTTGCTGTGTCCCACAGACTCCACCCTCTCAGGGGGTTATCCACTCATGCCACTGCCCCTCCGCCACGAATTAGTGAAAACTCTGTGGAAGTTCTGGGTGGTGTCTACCCACGAGATGACATGACAAACGTGACAGCCAAAATCTTGTCCAAAGTTGGCTGCCAACTTCACAACCGACCCCACCACCCCTTGTGGCTTATTAAAGAACGCATCAAAGACCATTTCTACCGCTCCTACATTGGCCGAAAAGGAAACCCACGATTTTCAGTACATGACAACCTCAGCCCAATAGTGACGGTGGAGCAAAACTTCGATAGTCTGCTTATTCCGCCAGACCATCCAAGTCGGAATAAAGGGGACAATTACTACCTGAACCGCACCCACATGCTTCGGGCCCACACCTCCGCCCATCAGAAGGAGCTGGTGCACTCTGGGCTTGACTGCTTCCTTATGGCTGGGGATGTGTACAGGCGAGATGAGATTGACTCCAGCCACTATCCTGTTTTCCACCAGATGGAGGGAGTCCGGCTTTTCTCAAACTATGAGGTTAGGATTGTGCATTGATCATCCTGAACCCCCCACCTGTTTGTGTGGCAAAGGAAGTTTATTTTAAGTATCAAATTTTTAATGAAAAGGATGTTGAGGTGTTGAACTCGAAGATAGCATGATGAAATCATAATGTAATCTTGCTGGGAATGCAGCTGAATGTTAAAGTTTGAGACTGCTTGTTTAAAAGAAAAATAAAGGTTCTGTCATCGTTTAGTCACCTTAATGTTGTTCCAAACAGCTCCCCAAGCTCAAGCATAATACAAGTACCATTCATTTTTGGTTATACTGTAGTATTTTATTGTGTTTTATTTAAAGCATATTTTCAAGTGAACTGTACCTTTAAAACCTGCCCTGTCTGACAGCTTTTTGCCAAAGTTCAGAATGGCGAGGACCTGTCCCTGTTCGAAAGTGGTGGCCACCGCACACCTCAGAAACAGGAAACACATGCGCTGGAGGCCGTCAGACATGTGGAATTCAATCTGAAACAGACTCTCACAAGACTCATGCGACACCTTTTTGGGGAAAGTAAGGATTCCTGTGCAATTCACACTTTGCTTCTTCACTTCTTCTGTCCAGCTCTCCATCTGTTTGTTTTTGTCTTCCAGATTTGGAAATCCGCTGGGTGGACTGCTACTTTCCTTTCACACACCCCTCCTTTGAGATGGAGGTGCGCTTTCAGGGAGACTGGTTGGAGGTGCTAGGCTGTGGGGTAATGGAGCAAGAACTGGTCAGCTCAGGTTCGAGAAAATACTTAAAACTTTGCTCCAAATTTAGTTTCTATGGGGATTCTATTTAGTCTACATAAGCAGCAACCTTTTAATTATTGTATTTATTTATTTTGAATGAAAGATGGCCATTTGAAACAACATGAGTGATTCCACTTTATGCAAATGAGCAGTGACATGATGTGTTGACTACCAATGGGAATGCAGGTAGTGACACTAATGTCATTCATCTTCTGATGCAGTTGCAATGCTGTCTTGGGTTTTGGCCTGAACAAGGTGTCCTGTACATTTTGCTTGAAACTATTTGAAACATCATCTGCACCAGGAGTACACTTTAGGTGCCTCAAGATGTTGGCTCCATTAGACAATTATGGTATAGCTAGTTTGTTAGTGCAGCTAACTCATGTTAGTTGATGCCACAATTATGTTGTACATTTTCAGAATATTTCAAAAGGCATGTTTCTTTATCAACAGGCTTTCAAGAGTACATTGTGAAATTGTATTGAATGAACTTTCTGCAGGGGTCATGTAAAGCACAGGCATTTGTAGATTATTTTTCTGTATGTTGAGACCTCTAATACACATGACAGAAACATCAGCCATGATCTGTGACTGATCTCTCTAAGTGGCCATAAAGACGGAATTCTGGTTTCCTGCCAATCACAACAGCTGGTGCCTTTAAGATATGTTGGTCTAAATGGACAGCTCAGTAGGACATAGAGCTATAATTCTAAAAGATAGGACCAATTCTTAGAATGTGCTTACTGCTAAATTAAGAGAAAGACAGAGGTCTTCTATGCCATATATACAGGTCCTTTTCAGAAAATTAGCATWTTGTGATAAAGTTCATTATTTTCTATAATGTACTGATAAACATTAGACTTTCATATATTTTAGATTCATTACACACAACTGAAGTAGTTCAAGCCTTTTAATTGTTTTAATATTGATGATTTTGGCATACAGCTCATGAAAACCCAAAATCTAAAACATATGAAAGTCTAATGTTTATCAGTACATTACAGAAAATAATGAACTTTATCACAATATGCTAATTTTCTGAAAAGGACCTGTATATACCTTCTCATTCAATGAGTTTTCTTTATTTTCATGACCGTTCACATTGTAGATTCTGACTGAAGGCATCAAAACTTTATTGAACACATGTGGAATTATGTACT
>JBAJNP010000999.1:0-71994 GCA_036877545.1 Yasuhikotakia modesta | reverse complement strand
CACACACTACGTTTTCTGGCTACCTCTTTGTCCGCCTCAGTAAATCAGCAGAGTCTGCTCAGTTCCAGGGGATTAATGTGTGTATGCCAGTGAAGAGAGCAATGAAAATACCGGGAGAGGCAGAGAGGGTTTGATTTTGTTCTGTCTGTGGGTACAGTGTGTGTCTGTGTGTGTGTGTGTGTCTGTGTGTGTCTATGTGTGTGTGTCTGTGTGTCCGTGTGTGAGAGAGAGAGAGAGAGAGAGTATGTGTAAAAGAGAGAGAGTAAATGTTTTAACAACACAGTGCAACGATTAACTGTGGCTCTGTTGCAGAAGATCTTGTCCAATATGAGCTGCAGTTGAAGAAGTTGCCTATTTTCCTGCCAGATTTAGAAAACCTACCTAGAAAAAGTGTCGCCACTGCGCATGTCAGAGAGGATTAAATTGAAAGCACGGATATTCAAATTAGCATTACATCTGGGAGAGGTTGAACGGCGTATGTCAGGATCAGTCCAGCATGCTCCACTGACAGATGACAGTAGAAAAATTGGAGATGATAGGACTAACTAAAACTCACCTGAGATGACTGGGCTTGTCATAAACAGGTTTTCCCAAAGCAAAGCTGAGCCTTTAAATGCGTCTTTACACAGCCGAGTTAAAGCTGATCTGTGCTGCTTCCAATTTTTGTTAAGATGCAGTGTTGTGTAAAAAACATTATTGGATGTTGTTTTGGCACCACCTCAGTCCCTGGTGCTGACTTCTGTTATACAAACTTCTATTTGTCAGATTAATCATGTCAGAGTTTAGAATTTGTTATGTGTATTTTTTAAAACTTTATATTTTGTCAATATAAACAATAAATCATTTTTTGCATTTTGTAGGTCTTGCACAAACACATTTATCATTAAGTCTGTAAGCATGCGTTCACCTTTTCCTGGTACATATACTGCGTTTTGGGTTCAGCTTCAGCGCAGCCTTTTGTTTTCATAAAACTTGCATGCTGCAATAAACAGGCTGTGTTTTACATAAATGCGAATGACTGACAAAAACAAATAACACGGTGCCCTCCGAGAGGCCTCTAATCACAACAACACTTGTTGGAGCTCCATAGGCTTCCTGTCTTTTGATTGCAGTTACAAAATATCTGGTGATCATCGCATGAACTAAATCGATCATGTCAGAAATGAGTTTGAATGGCGCGCTGGCTGTACGAGTTTGACGTTCTGTAATAACTATTAGTTGTTTTCACTGGAACTCCTTGCCCTGAGGACAGAGGCAAATAAGCTTGGTTAAAACTTCCTCCTCCCATACAGTCAATAGTTTTTTCCATGTTCTCTTACACACCAGTCAACTCGCCATTGTTTTACATTTTATTGCTTTATAATCACCCGTACTGAAGCAACTTCTCCTGTTTTATGTCAAAATGCATCACACATAAGGATTGAATTTTAGCCTGTTACCTGACTTAGAAGGATTGAAGAGTTATTCGTTTAAGGCAGAGTGTGTGGCTAATGGCGGGTTTAATGTAAGCTTTCTGAACTCGTACTCTTTACATACAGCCCTGCCATTCCTTTGTGTATTTAAAGTTTGCATTTAAGTGTGAGAATGAAGGAGGCAGACAGAATCTGTTCCACCTGTCAGCTTTAGTAGCATCTCATCTACAGATAAACATGAATGAACCCGAATTACTGGTTAAACCTGAATTTACTAGTTAGGCTTCAAGATATTTTCCTAAAAAAATCTATAAGTATCAAAACGAAACACACACTTTCTTGGAAATATAGAATAATATCTGCTATAGTATAATATCTGTTCAATTCAGAAATGCATTTTGTAAAACAAGAAAGCAATGTATTCAGGAAAGCAGGTTATTATTAGCCTGTTAGTCACAAACTAACCTGTCTTAGATGGGCAGATGGATATGACGAGAGGGGAACTGATAATGATGTCATCAGAGGAACATTGAATCTTAGGAGAGCCATTGTCAGGTGTTTTCTGTGTAGCTCAACTGGTAGAGCATTGCGTTAGCAGAGCAAAGGTTGTGGGTTCGATCCCAGGGAACACCAGTACTAATATAAAAAATATATACCTTGAATTTACTGTCACAAAGTCACTTTGAATAAAAGCATCTGCCAAATTAATAAATCTAAATGTGTTTTATGCATCTTAATGCATCTTAATACACAAGGCAAACAGTTATTCAATGAATTCTACTGGAGGAACAATGATAATCCACTTACTGTAAACATGAGATGCTGTAATGTTTCCCAATTGGGGGCCAATACTGCTGACTACAATTAATATTCCATTTTAGTGCATATGTTCCCTTAGCGAAGATCTGTGCTGGTCATTTGCCTTGCATTCCCTTTGCCTCTGAATTATTTAATCCTAAAGGGCCTTTATGGCATCATTTATTATTAATCACAATCGAGTGTGCATACCTTTGAACCGAACCAAACTTTTTTTTTAGATTTGTTATGCATGTTAATCTTAAACACTCATGCTTTTGGATTTCTTAATTACAGAATTGGGCAATTACCCGTCCTCTGTTTGAGGGCTCTTGTTTAGAGTGTAGGTTGACTAATCACCTTAATGGATTTATTAATTCACACAAGTTATTGTGGTTGCCCTTGGCAGTACTCACCTTGAGTAGATTGTGACAGTGTTCAAAGGAACTGATTTCTCAATGGAGTCTCTCTGCAGGGCAGCACAGAGAGAGATTTCTGTTGTAGTTACTGCTAGACCTAAATCTTTCTTCAGTGATGTCTCCTTTTGTTCTTAGTTCTTCATTTCACCAGGAATTCATATTTAATATTTTTTTAAATATTTCAATTTAATGTAATACTTTCAGAGTTTTGATTACAAAGAGTTATAAATTCATTGTTAAAGCTGCAATCCATTGTTCATTTTTAACCAAAAAAAAACAAAAATGAATTATTAATCATGTGCATAACAGATTGTTTAAAACAGTCTCTTTACCTTTTCTCGCTTCACAACTATAGGTTTATAATAATGATATATAATTTAAACGCTCAGGTTTGTGAGAAATGTCAGTTTGACTTAATTCATGTTAAGAATGTAAAGTAAACTGCAGTACTATGTTTCAAACACAGGTGGCAACTGTTTAAATGGATCTTCTTGGGTGACAGGTTAGGAGCTACAAATCAGATTAGATTTTGTCAGATAACAATTCAGGAACAGGTGTGCAGGTGTAAATTTGAAATGTATTTGATAGTTGTTTACCTTTGTTTCTGACCTTAACAGTCACAAAATAAGAATCATGTTCATTGTTCAATAGAACTGTTTAGAAATATTGTTACTTGAGCCAGTTACTGAATAATAATACCCTGTGTTTTTCTCCTATAGGTTACACCTGAAAACCTCCCACCATTCACTTAAAGAGGTCATTAACCCATGATTCAATCATTTCTGAAGAAACTGAAGGAAATGGAGATAAGAAAAGCACATATTAGGATCTAAATTAAACTGTAAGGATACAGAACAAGCCCCCTCTGATACTCCTGTGAACTCAAGAGAACGTAGAGGAACAGAGAAAAAGTAATAGCTTAGTTTTTGTCACTCAGAAACCAGAAACACTGGAATAAAGTCTGAGGAACTTCATAAGAGAGTGAAAGAGGTGATCACAGACAGAGAGAGAGACGGAGACTGACAGAGAGTTAGAGCACAGGAGGGGGCGGAGGAGGAGGAGGAGCGGTGGGAAAGGTCAATCGCCATGGCGACAGACCCAGGAGAACCCACTGCCACGGAGGAGTCCTCTGGAGAGAAGCCCGATGGAGATAGGGAGGAGGAGAATGACCAGGGCAACAGGGCTGCCCATGAGGGAGAGGGGATGCACAGTGGTCCATCTGACATTGCCTCCTCCCAAACACAGGAAAAAAGAGCAGGAGGAGGAGCTGGAGGAGGAGCAGAGGACAGTAAAGAAACGGAGGTGCCGGTTAAACCTCTGACCTTCTTCATGCCCTCCTCTCCAGCTCTTCAAGAGCCTTGCCGGAGACGGGAGAACAAACGTTTCTTCAGAAAGAGTGTGGAGATATGTGAAGTAGAAGACGAGGTGGAGGAAACCCACGGTGCTCCTCACAGCGCTCCTCATCTGGAGTTTTGTGCCTCTGACTCCGTTTTTAGCAGCGGAGGCCAGCAGTTACCCGTCAGTGCCTCTGCTGCCCTGGGTGAAGACGGCACTTGTGGCACACAGGACTCTGACAAGACGGGTCTTTCTTCGCCTGCTCAGAAGGGGAAAGAACGAGAAAGAGAACAGGAAGAAGAGGCGGAGATGAAGGCTGTGGCCTCCTCACCCAGTGGCCGTTTTCTCAAGTTTGACATAGAGCTTGGGAGAGGAGCATTCAAAACCGTTTACAAAGGCCTGGATACAGAAACCTGGGTGGAGGTCGCCTGGTGTGAACTTCAGGTGAGTCATGTTTAGCTACAAACAATGTTAAGGTTGTCTTCACAATATGCCCACCATTCACTGGAGTCAAACAGGCTTTGAAATTTCCTTTCATCGCTGACACTGAAAGGTGGCAGAGATTAGCATTAGTTGCGTTTCTTGGACAGGATTTTTAGTTTAGTATCATGTTTTTCTGCCTAAGTGCTTTTGCCTTGCTGGTATGAATTAGGACGCTGTTTCTCAGGTGGTTTCCAAGCTTGTTGGTGAAATTTTAGCCTCTTGTGTTTCTGAAACGGTCACAGTTGAGCGCAGTGAGAACAGCAGAAAAAAGAGTTTCAAAGTCAGAGCTCAATAGCTTTATAGATTACACTGAGAGTAACCGTGGGAGTGGGGTCAGGCCTACTCACGGCGCAATGAACTGGACAAACAACACGGCTCAAAGAGGCTCTCTTGTTTTGATGTGGAATTTTTTGCCTTCCACTATGCTGAACCTATTGTTGCCCACTGTGGATTGCATTTTCTAGGAAAGCTCACGAGATGCCACATGGAACAATAGGTTTTTACGTCAGGGGCCAGACGGTTTTATAGGGCCATTGTCAACAGAGGACTGCGCATAAGTAGATGCTGGTTGTGGGGCTGCGTTGACTGCGTATCACAACAGACCGTATATCACTCAATAGCTGTGCCAGCATGCGACCAGAAAAATTCCTGCGCCACGTGTCTGTTTTTAAACCCTTTCATCAAGTAAAGTCTCTCAGAGCATGTACAAGCCCTGTTACATTTTGCCTCTCAGTGGCACTTGGTACAATAATTAGCAAATAAAGTCCGTTTGCAGAGGTTAATGCCAGCTTCATAAGAGGCTTACTGACGCAGATTATTGATTTAAAGGTTAAAGTGACATGTTAATCATGGGTCTGATCAGGGTAGATTTACTCAAAGAATGAACATTTAAGTTCCTTAAGGGAAATAAACTGTTTAATGTTCAATGCTAAAATCTCCTCAGAGTTTTAATTGAGTTTCTTCATATTTTCATGGAAACTCTGTGATAATTCAGTCTTTAAACTCTTTGCTAATGCTGCACGGCTATGATTGAGTCACCAACCATGAATTTCAATACCTGGAAAGCTGCATTTAGTCCATTTACCCAGTAGGGATACATTGTTTATTTGCACTGTTTATACTGCTGTTAGGTTACAGGCCTATCTCATCCTCTCTGCTTTTTGTTCATGCTGAATGGTCTCTGTTCCTTTATTAAAATGCCAGTGTGTTGTCTTGTTTCCAGCAGCTGTACGACAACAACACTTCAATGTACTTTTATGGTCAGTCTTCCAACATGTTCACAAACACTGAGCTAATGGGATGATTTAGCTGTAATTCAGCTTGCAATGTTGTAGAAACAGGTTGGACAGGCGAAGAGGTTGTGGATATGTAAATGATGTGTAGGTTGAAATGGAACGGTTGTATAATGGAAGTAATTATGTTGATAAAGAGGCATTTAGGGCTGTGTCGCCCTGTGCTACTAATAAAGTATAAGAGGAACATTGTAACAGCAAAAGTAGCAACTAAATGAGCAATTTGGTGCTTGTTCTCAGTTCTGTCAGTATCGTGTGTGTATGTGGTTTGTTTGGTTGCTTTGTTTTGAAAGCTTAAAGTCATGTGTTTGGTTTGGAGCTAATCACATGCACAAACACAGTTTTAACAGTTTTAAAACAGTTTGAGGTACAGTAGGGCTGTCACGATATTGAAATTTAAGTTGATGATAATTATTGTCACAGATAATTATGGCAAATGGTTTAATTATTCTTAAATAGAACTGGCCCGACTAAAGAATTTTGTTTATTAAACGTGCCACAAATAATTTTAATTATTGTAGTTGGTAATTCAGTCATCTGTTTTGTTTACTATTAACGGTATAGCGGTATTAACGGTATTAAGTCTAATGCACAAACGTTTTCAGAAGCTATTTGTTATTGAACCTGACCTGCAGTATGTAGTTTCTTAAGGTTTGGGAACTCGTTTTTACATTGTTTAATCCACTTAAAGTTGTCAGCAGTTTTTGTTCAGGATTTACTGTAAGTGTAAAAAATTCAGCACATTAACTGATGTTTCTAAACTCTAAGGTTTCTCTCAAGCCTTCTTGACCTTAGTGGTCCATGCTGCTGCTCGGAAAGCAACGTGATACAGAACAAAACCGTACATCTCCTAAGGCGGATACCTGACGTGAGCTATTGGACACGGGTTACAGTGAGACCACGTTGTCTGCAGAGAAACTGTATTCATTAAACCATATTCTCACACATACAGTGTGAATGAGAATGCAGTATGTGCTGTGTTTGAGTAAGAGTACACGCAGTGAGTATGCAATTGAAAGTGTTGATGGAGTGAGACAGGGAGTGGGTGAGTGATGAGCCAAACAGAGGATTAACATGGCATCAGTCCCGGACAGGAACTGAGTGGTTAATTCTAACCACACATACACACACATCCAGAGGGTCACAAACAGGCTGACTGGTTTAATGCACTTACAAGGAGCTATTAGCTCAAAGGCTTTGAAATACTGTTGGCCTTGCAAGCGAGTGCAGATTTTACTCATTTTTCAAAGCTATTAAGATAATCACTGATAACCCAGATGATTATTTAAAGGGATAGTTACCCAAAATAAACTAATACTGTCATTCCAATATGAATTATGTGACCTATGTGACTTTTGCTTCCGAGGAATGCAAAAGTAAGTGTGACTGAGGGTGAATAAATGATGGAAAAATTTTGTTTTGGTTCAATTAATCCTTTAATGCAAGTTTATAAGGTTACGGTCAATTAAAAAGAACACTGGCATGACAATGATGCTGTGATGCATATAGTTGATCATTTGAACTGAGTTTGCTTTGCTTGTGCAGTGTGAATAGAATCACAATTGACACTGATTTTGAAGGCAATAGTTAATCACAGCTTTGTCATGTCTTGGTTGTAGATCCTGTCATTTCTGTTCACCATAGTTGCACTCTACACTCAATACAAATCTATATTATTATATTATACTTAATATAAAACCTGCTTTAATTTTCTGTTTACCTTTGTGAAAATATTTTTACAATATTTTTGTCCCTGACTGTATGTACAAATCCACATCATGTGAACTGCAGTCAAGCCTGTTGTTTATTGTTTATACCATTTTATGAACGTTTTATTACTGCTTTACTCTATAATACAATCAAAACATCCTGCTTCTTTCTCACTCATGATTACAGTGGATTATGGTTACACCACAAAAACAAGACTGTGGCGTCTCACCAAGACGTAAGTGAGTATAGGAACATGAGACATACAAGGTGTGAGGATTTCCTCTCAAACTGGCTTGCATATCCTGTAACCTCAGCTCACACGTTTTGTTTTGAAATGTTCCCCTCCCAGGCTATTCTTGCAAATAGATGTTTCATTATGCAAATGCAAGAGGGAATAAACGTGTGTTAGTACGTCCATTGTTTTTATTAATGAAGTGCTCATTATGTGGGGGCAACACGTAGTACTAGATGAGATCTTTTGTAGCAATGCCTGGATGTCCTTAAATGTTGTATGACTGACTCACCTGGGAGTTCTTTGTGCGATGCCTGTGGCTGGGGTTGGTCTCTCTTTGAATAACCTATTCTTGTCAGCTGAGGTTTGAGGTTAGATTGCTTTCACTTTTGTTGATTGTATCAGATTCTGTATACATGCGTTATTGTACATTATTCTGTATATAAAGTAAATCTCTGGTATATAGGGTGCATCTACATGGAAACAGTTTCAAAGATTAGAGGCACAATCTTTTCCAGATGCGTATTTGTGCAGCCGTTTTACATCCTGATTGCAATTAAAAAAGTGGTGTAAATGTATTTATATAGTTTCTGTGGAAGGCACAGGACCATAAAATGCTCATCCAATCGCTGCATTAGGTCTGAAAGCAATGATAGGATGTCCTACTTTCATGTCATGTTAGGTATTTGCATAACTTATCTGCACACTCTTGTAGGGGGCGTGGCTTCGGAAAGCACTCTGAAGGGAGGGCAAGATCTCATGCTTTCAAAGCTAGCTTGCCGTTGCTAGCCTCTCAGAAATTATCTCCTGTAACTTTAAAGGAAGCCAAAGATAATTTCAAAATGAATAGTCTCTTCACAACCTCACCGCAGCAAATTGTTACCGGGCGACACTAAGTAAAAAAGTGATGGTTGCTTAGTTATTTTGGTGGCGATTTATTCCCTATGGAATGGCTTGAGATGAAAGCGAACAGAAGCATGACCCTGTAATGTGAATTTGGCTATTTTTGCAACTAAATAAGCCTCGCAGAGATGGCTTGACAGATATTCCGCCTCAGCCTCCAGGTTCTTTGTTGTAAAAAGTTTCTGTCTAGCCGGTGTGTCCTTCAATGACACCTTAGCCATAGAAGCTTTAAAGTCTGTTATATCATCAGTGCAAAAGGCAGTGTGGGAGTGCTTACATTGTTGCTTATATTGTATAAGATATGTGTTCACTGTATGCACAGACTGCTGGATGTGGTGTGCTCCTATTAGTGGAGCATTACATGAGCAGCGCAAAGGTTCAGGGTTCGATTGCCAGGAAACACACTTATGCATAACCTGAATGCACCTTAAGTCGCTTTGGATAAAAGCGCCTGCAAAATGCATAAATGTAAAATGAACTGGTTACATCTATGTTAGGTGCATGTATTTTTCTGAGTTCATAAACATCAGTTTCTTCTTTTGATATCACCTATATGAAGCCTCTAAAGGACAAGTACATACAGTTTCCTGACTGCCAACACCTAGAACAGAACAAAAATCGTTGCACGTGTATCTGTCATCGCAAAGTGCAAAACAGGTATATTGTGCTCTCTGTTTCCTGCAGCACTATACTGCCACGTGAACTACAGTGTGTGTGTGTGTGTGTGTGTGTGTGTGTGTGTGTGTGTGTGTGTGTGTGCAGTTATAGGAGGGTTGTTCTCTCTCTGTCCATGTGATTGAGCATATAGGCTGATCCCGGGAGTTAATTACAGTGGGTGGCTGTCAGGCTTGAACAAAAAGGCTGCACAGACAGCACAACTTGCACAGAAACACAACCGGCTGAATACAAGCATCCTAAACTAGACCAGTGCCCCAGCTCAGCTCCTGCCACAACACACTACAGACTACAGAAGAACATTTATCTCCCATTCCATAAAGACATTTCTGTTAGGTTTCTAAACATACTATTAGATTAAGAGTGTTAAGTGTTAATACTTTTCAAAATATGTTGGGATGTTAATATGCTTAACAGAAGAATACATTTAATTCTACAGTGTGTGTGTCTGTCTGTCTGTGTGTGTCTGTCTGTGTGTGTGGTTCTGATGTTCATTACTTTATGGGGACACAAAAGGCAGCTGTTTGGTAAATCGTCCCAGTCCTCTCCGTTTGAAACGCACAAGACTGCGTCAGCTTATAAATTTTACAGGACTCATGTTAACTCGTATAAACCCATTTTATTCACAGTAAGGTCATGACTGCCTCAGAACTTTTCACCCCATCAGCTGTGGCCGGGTTTGTTCTGTGAAGGCTACTGTGAAAAATTCAGAGTGACATAATGTGGCTCGGAGTAAAATGGAAACTGAGGCAACGGCTCGCTGTAAACGTCCCGTTTCTGATGGCTGAGCTCTGAGCCCTCTGTTACACAGCCAGGGCAATCCAATGACTTTTTGCCCCCTCTGTAGTGTAAAAGGACACAGCTGCAGTGTCCGCACCATTCAGTTGATTACATTCAGTCATTGTAATACACTGCATGTTTATACCAGAGTTTTACCAATAGAGGTTTTTCAAGGAAACAGGAAACATTTTTGTAAATAATGCTGATGGCTAACTTTTAAAGTAGCTTTAAATGTAGAAATTTTAAGCTGTTTTAAGATGCAGCAGTTTTTAAAAAACTGTTGCAAAACAACATTTTGAAGTAACTTGAGATTATAAAGTATGTAACTATCGAATATGTAGGTGTTTCTGTTTGTTTTAGTAGTTTTGTCATGCCTTGCGCTGGCCTCCATCCACAGTGAAATCTCCAAATCTCAGCTCCACGTAACTGTATAGTAAATATAAACTGGCTTGATTGATGATCTGTAATTGTCACAACACTGTACTTTGCATTCTGTGTGGACAGGCAAATTGCTTGTTGCTGAAGTCTTACCATTTATCATTTTGACAGTGTAAGTCTGAGCTCTTGTAATCCAATCCCTGCAACCAGTTGCTAAAATGCTTGTTAGTTGTTGCTAACAGTAACAAACCATGCAAAGGACACAGATACATTCATACGGTACACAGAATGGCAGGCTTCATTGTGCACTGAAGCAGTGTTGTATTGCTTTCACTGAGCTGCTGTATTACAGTGTATGTGGTAGTAATATGAGCTAAACCCCCCCCCCCTTCCTCTTCATTGCAGTTAAACCCAAACATACAGACAGACATACAAGTTACATAATAAAACGATTGCAGGCATGATTAGTTTACACATCCATGGGGATCAGAGAATTTAATTCACATTTAAAGGGGGGAGAAAAACAGATGTAAACTCGATTTGAAAGCTCAAACATACACCATGTGGACTAATGCACTTCTTGAGTTTCATCAGCACTCAACAGCCAGGCCGGTTCAGCAGGCATTCATGCATAGACCAGCTAACTGATAACTAGACCTTTGGCTAAACAGGTGACTGGTTCTGAACTGTTTCTTTTTGTGGGTCAGGCTGCCCCAGGCCTTAAGCTGTTTATGACGGTTAGCGTAACCTTAGCTGACAACTGATCAAATGCTTGTCAAAGTGTGTGTGGGGCATTATTTGTTAAGTCATTGAGATGTAGACAATCTATATGTCTTAGTACAAAGCTTAGTGAATTGAATCTACAAATGTTATGTTTTGTTATGCTGGTTGAAAGTCTCATTTACATCCTGAACCTGAAAGGAACAGGTTCATAAAACTTTCATCCAATGATTGCATTCAGTCCAAATGCAATGATAGGCTGTACTACTTGCCTGTCAAATTATTTATTGCCTAACCTCCACTTGCTTTTGGAGGAGGCGTGGCTTTGGATTGCTCTGAACGAAGGACAGGATCTTACGCTAGCGAAGCTAGGCTGCTAGCCTCTCCAAAATGGTCAATAATAATTAATGTGATTAGGTTTATCAACTAAAAGTAGTTCTTTTTGTAGTCAGGGGATCAAAAATCTAGGGCGGAAGATGCAAATTTTTTTCTTGTATTTGCAAAAAGGAAAAACATGGCTAATTTGTCAGGCCTTTCATGTTGCACAAAAAAAAATCGTTGTGTTTGTTTAGTTTTGCATGAGCTCGCTAATAATTATCTAAATACTTTTAGGTTTTGCTGACCCAGATATTTCTGGGTACAATAACAGGACAAGAAGCTGTCATGACGAGGGCGAAGGGCTAGAAACACAGACAGAGATACGAGACGTTGTCTCAGACACTAACTCAGCACTGAGTTCACCAGCAGGGCTGTGTGTAGATGCTCACGTACACACAGACACACACACGCGCATTTCAGCTGCAAAACTCAGAGCTCAGCATGAATTTTCAATGCATCACAAAGCAGGAAGTATCTGTCAACGCGGAGAAACCTTGTTTAGGGCTGGAAATAATTGGTTAAAGTTCAAGCCACAAGAGTCCTACAGTGACATAGAAAAGTGTGTGTAGTTGTTTGTAAATGTATTAAGCTTAAAGTTGACTGGCCCCACCGGTTTTAAATATTTGGCTACATCCTTCAATAGGCCAACCCTAAATCTACATGCATACCAGAGGCGCATGCAATTTTTGTTGCATTGTTCTGTGAAATCTCAATTAAAGGTAGTTGGTCATATACAACAGGTGGCACAGCTGTAATGGGCATTGTTTGGGCATTAAGCGTACAAAGAGAAATGGAGAAAGGTTTACACTAAACATAAATTGCTATTAAACTGTTACACGCAATTTCACAGAAGCAGGAAGAGAGGACAAGAAACCTCGGCTACCACACAACACTTCCTCAAAGTGACATCCAGTCCATTGATGGATTAGAAAAGAGTGGAAAGCAGATGGACATGATTTATAGACCGACGTGCAATGAGAAACCTCATTACGTGGCAAATCAGATTGTACACCCTTGCAGAAATTAGCCCTGTCTGTTGATGCATGGACAACAGGCCTTTGCAATGTTGTTTACAGAAATTAAAGCAAAATTATGTCTATAAATTCTGCGTTGTGAATTTGCCAAGCTGTGAAAGCAGCAGTTTCTTGCTTTAATGCAGATTGCGGACACTTGTTTAACTATTGTGGCTCAGAGAAAAACAGAAACTGAGATGGTGGTGTTTGTATTTGTGTATTACATTCTCTATTAAATCCATACAGGTCCAGATAATGAACACCCACAGTCCTCTGGTGTCAAAAATGTCAAAAAATACCAATATTTGGGCTTGTTCTTGGCTACATGTGCTAAATAACCTGTCCGTTTTTGGTCAAACAATTGCAGTCTCTGACATCAGATGTTCTGTCATCTTGCAGATTAAAGATTACAAGCCTTTTTTGGTCTTAATGTTTTTTTTCAGATTCAGTTTTTATTAGAAGGACGAAGCAAAATCACAGCATGTCCCTGTTAGATAATAATAAATAATTGGGGGATAATGTACTAAAACACCCTACTTGCATTATATTGCAGATTTCCATTACAATGCATTATATTAGACAAACCCTTGATTTATTAAATGTATTTTATAAATACCATGATGGCACAAAGTGAATCGTATCTGTATGTTTTATAAACAGTGAGCATAACAACATTAAACACACTGTAGCTAATCACCAGCATGTTGCATGACAAAATAAGTGTGTGTGGCATTTGCCAGTGAAATGAGGTTATACTGGATGTTGGCACTGTGGCATTTACCCTGCAGTGTGCCAGGGAAGGGATTTAATCAGCATCCGCCACAATGTGGCAATCTGGACATGGTGGCTGCTGTGTCGAAATGTGATTTTAAGGATAATGCAGGGTGTTGCCTCTGTCATGCATCTCTTCTTTATCAGCGCCCCCTGGTGGTCACAGTAGGCAATGACAGCACTGGAATCTGCCTGTATGTGCTAAATCTCTCTCCCACCACCCCACCTGCCACAGCGCTGTATTGAAACAACCAAAGATGGCAGATTCGCTGATGGTCAACACAACGTAACGTATTTGAGAGGGTTACATTCTTGCAGGGGAAACTGAATGGATACAAAGCTTTGAACATTCCTCTCTCACAGCACATTTTTTAAAGGGGAACGCAATTTTTCTGCACAGCAGGTGGGTGGAAGTGGTCTGTGCTGTATGTTGAGATGCATAATTGATGAGGCAATACAGTATAATTCACCAGCACTTTGGTGTTATAATTTAATTCACATTTATATGGAATCATAGAATGGTTAGTATTATTTATGACTTAGTCATTAGCGTGATTAATAGGACAGTCGAGAGCTTTCAGATGGGGAAATAATTATAACTTTGAGTCATTGAAAGGGCTGAAGCAAGGCCCAATCCGGTTCTGGTGTCATAGCAGGGTTTTCCCTACATACACTGGGAATACCAGGTGCTCTATGTTTATGGACAGTTGTGGTCTACTGGTTATTGAGTCTGGCGTGTAATCAGTAGGTTGCTGGTTCGATTCCAGCGCTGGCAGGTACCAACTGAAGTGCCAAAACATTTTTAGGGGAAACACTAGTCATAGTAGATAAAAGTGTGATCGTAATTGCTCTGAGTGTCAGGTCATTCGCAACAAAACAACAAATGTTGTTAAACAATTAGAGTTTTCTGTTGTTGTCCAATGTCACGTTGTAGAAATAAAAGCACTTAATTGTCCCTTAAAATGTAGCTGTGTTCTCCATCTTTTAATTCAATTAAGTTTTATTTTAAGCGATTTTTTTTTTCCACAATTTTTGCATTATTGCCAAACTACCTTACAGAAAATACTTTCTCTTAACAAACAGCTGAGAGTCTGTGACATTGAAATCAAACAGTAAAATAAAACTGATACTGATAACACAGTGAGATTATGAAGTTCATAGACTGCAAGGTATTATTTAGTATATTTAATATCCTTTTGTTTGATGCTTATGAAACTGAATAAAACTATTAGATATCATACATGTGTGTCGATGTTTCAGGATCGAAAGCTGACCAAGGCAGAGCAGCAGCGTTTTAAAGAGGAAGCCGAAATGCTGAAAGGTCTGCAGCATCCCAACATTGTCCGTTTCTATGACTCCTGGGAATCTGTTCTTAGAGGAAAGAAGTGTATCGTCCTAGTGACTGAGCTTATGACCTCCGGAACGCTCAAAACGTGAGTATTTATTTTTATTTATTTACTATTATTAGTTACTTTCATTTTGTTCAGTGTTGGTTAGCTTCTTACTAACACTGTCACTGACGTGTTATTTTGTTCCAGGTATCTTAAGCGCTTTAAAGTCATGAAGCCCAAGGTTCTGCGCAGCTGGTGCAGGCAAATCCTAAAGGGTCTTCAGTTCCTACACACCCGTACGCCCCCCATTGTGCACCGTGACCTCAAGTGTGACAATATTTTTATCACAGGCCCCACCGGGTCTGTGAAGATCGGTGACCTGGGACTGGCCACCCTCATGCGGACGTCTTTTGCCAAGAGTGTCATAGGTCTGTACATTTTGTCCTGTTAACTGTGTGTAGTTAACTAGTTGTGTTCTCTAGATTTTTCCAGCATGTGCAACAGACAATTTCTGACCTTTCAGATGGACACTTGTCCTGAATCTGCCACACCAGTGGGCTAAGATTATAGTGTCCGTTAAGAATCCTTGAATCTAGGAAAGAGTGTGTTATATCTTCCTGTGTCTCTTATGCTCATATTGTGCAGCTGTGGACCGCAGTTAAGAGCTCTGCTTGCCATTCCATAATATTGACAGCAGTATGTTCATGCATAAAAACATCAGTTCATATTGATTTTTTTGTTTAGATATTTGCTGACAGGATGTGAAGGCATATATATTCACATTACCACATGGATAAAAGGAATGTTTTCCGTGAATGATAACGAATGAATTACTATGGCAGAGCCCTATTTCATTGCATCCTATTCAAAAGTAAACTCTGAAGTCTCCCAGCAGTGTACTCAGAAACGTTGCACAATTATTTCAAGCCTGACTAAGGGAGAAGACACTGCAAAGGATTTGATGATTAACAGGATCCTGAAAACATCAGGGTGCTGCATAGAGGAAACTTTCTGCAGCGACTGAAATCCTTCATTTGAATGTTAGTAATCTCAGGCTCAGGCCAGGAAGCACGCCTGACTGTTTATCAGGGATGTTCTTCTGCATTGCTTCAAAGATGGAGTGCCTCTAGTGTAAGGATTATTGTGAAAGAAAAGGCTTTGGCTTTATTATGTATTTTTGGGTGATAGATTAAAAAGCTCAGTTACATTATAGTCTTCACATTTAATCATTAAGCTTTCATGACCATTTGCACAGTGACAAGGCTGTTGTCAAGGAGAAAAAGCTAAATGTCAGAATTTCTGTTTGTTTTGTTTTTGCATTGATCATAGCAACTGTAGGTAATGATGATAAATTGTATTGATTCCTCAGGGACTCCAGAGTTTATGGCCCCTGAGATGTATGAGGAGCACTACGATGAGTCAGTAGATGTCTACGCCTTTGGCATGTGTATGCTGGAGATGGCTACATCGGAGTATCCATACTCTGAATGCCAAAATGCTGCCCAGATCTACCGCAAAGTCACAAGCGTAAGTCATATTTACATATAGGCACATTATTTTTTAAATGCACTGTATCTGTACTTAAAGGAGGTTAGCAATAGCAAGCTAGTTTTGAAAGCATAAGATGCCACCCATTTTTCAGAGTGTTCCTTAAAGCCACGCCTCCTACAATAGTGCCCTAGGTATGCAAATACATAGTGACACGCATGTAGGACATCCTATTATTACTTTCAGGCCGAATGCAATGATTGGATGAGCATTTTTTTTAGTTCTGTGACATTCACAGAAGACATAGTGATCACTATGTGGTTAAATCACTAAGGGATGAAAATATTTTTATATATAAGGACATGAAGAGACAAAGATCGCCTATCCTGCCTTCAGATTAATATGCGCATCACAGCCAAATGTTTTGAGGATAAAGGGCCTTTTTAAATGCACCACGTTTTTTTTAATGCAGGGTATCAAGCCTGCCAGTTTCGATAAAGTAAACGACCCTGAGGTGAAGGAGATCATTGAGGGCTGCATTCGCCAAAACAGATTAGAGCGGTAAGCACACGGCTCGCAAAAGTACTTTAAGTACAGAAAAGCTAAGCTAAGAAGTTTTCTTGTCTCACCTTCAGGCTCTCAGTTAAGGACCTTCTAAACCACGCCTTCTTTGCTGAGGACACTGGAGTGCGTGTGGAGCTTGCAGAAGAAGATACAGGATGTAAAGACTGCCTGGCCCTGCGCATCTGGGTTGAGGAGCCAAAGAAACTCAAGGGGAAGCACAAAGATAATGAGGCCATCGAGTTTAGCTACGACCTGGAGAATGACAGTGCTGAGGAGGTTGCACTAGAGATGGTGAGGACCACAAAAGCTGTATTAGGAGAAACTAGGCTTGTTAGTTACTGTGTGTTAGTTACTGTGATGCATCTGTCTTTTACACACACTGTAATCTACATACTTTCTCTCTTGTGTACCCTCCATTTTACTTTATCCCCCAATTGTACATCTTTTATAGGTAAAGTCTGGCTTTTTCCATGAAAGTGACGCTAAAGTCGTGGGAAAGTCCATCAGGGACAGGGTGACGCTGATTAAGAAGTCCCGTGAAAGACGCCAACAGCAGCTCCTCCAGCAGCAAAGCATGGATGAGCGTCGTGACTCCTCAGCTCTCGCCTCTTCCGTTTCCTGTGTCCATCCTTCCTGCCCCTCCTCACTGGGCCCAGGAGCTTCTGCCGCCGCTGGGGTTCAGGGCGAGGCAGAGGAACTGCCAGAAGTGGACCAGCATGTCCAGCAGCAAGGCACTGCAATGGGCCTCAGAGGTGCACAATACATTTGGAATCATAATGTTGACACAAGCTTTGTTCCAAAACTTTATCTTCCTATCTTCGGAGGCAGCATAATCATGGAATCTTATAGGCATTTGCATAGGCAGTAACTCACTTGTCCAAAACATGCCTATAATTTCTTGGAGGAAGAGTTCACCCAGTTCTTCCATTATTCACGCACCCTCATGTCATTCCAAACCTGTGTGACTTTTTTAGTTCTCAAGAAGCACATTGGTAACTAAACAACAGTGGCACCCTTTGACTTTGGACACAAAACCACTGAGACATTTCTCAAAATGTCTTCTTTTGTGTTACGTAGAAGAGAAAAGTCATTTAGTTTTGGAATAACATGAAAGTAAGTAGTTGGGTAAAAATTCGGTTTTGTGGTAGAGAGCGAATGGCTGTAGAAATTGACTTTGAAATGGAATTAGAATTTGTAATTGTAGACATAAAAAATAGGTTTGGATCAGAAAGGAATTAGGTGAGCATGTTTAGCGCATGTTTAAATGTGGTTTGGCTTTTTATTTCCCATATTCAGAGGGTGAGAGCCTTTCTGCTGTCAGTGAAGATCCTTTCTTAAGTGGACAAAGCTCAAACCAGCTACCCCAAACCAGCTACCCCACTGGCACTTCTGTAAGTACTGCTCCTTCAGACACAACATCATTCATTGCATGTTCATCCACATAAACATAAAGGACTTGTGTCTAGTGCCATTTAACCTCAGTTGCTCAAGGTGGCGCACCACCACTCTTGCTCAATTCATGTGAAAACATTAGATGAGAATTGCAGATTTAGGAATTATCGTTTGACTGTAGAATGTTGGTTGGATAAGAATTGTTTCCTTTATTTAGGGAGTGAAAGGTGCAGGGGTTGTGCCCCACCCCCAGCTGCTCCCTATTGGTCAGAGCGGAGGGGTTCCAAACATACCTGTTGGCCAGAATGGTGGAATATCTGGCATTTCCATTGGCCAAAGTGGTGGTGGGGCTCCTAACATTCCTGTGGCACAGGCTTTCATTCAACCAGTCACTATGGCATCACAGGTCCCTTTAAGTGTGCCTCAACAATATTCTCAGGTGATTGTCTCCCTTGTGTCCAGCATCTCTTATTACTGTGATTTCCCTATTCTCTGACTTTCAACACACTGGACACCCTATTGCATATCCAAAACAAATCAATCAAGGGAGACTTACTCTACCACCAACTGGTGGGAATATCGCTGTTAAATTGTATTTATTTAGGGGAATTTGTTGAGTCACCTCAGGGATATTTGACCGTTTGTGTGTAACGCCTTCAAAATGTGAGTTACAAGATAAAGCATAGACACAGCATTGAAATACTGAATCGAATTTTCTCTAAGCTCTCCATGCAGTCTGTAACTTTGATGTAGGTCATGGGCTGAGCTACACGATGTTCACTGACCTACATTTTAAATGCTGGGTCCTGAGAGCATATTTGTTGTTCAATTTCACTGTGAAACGATTTGATTTAAGTAACAAGCTGAACCGTATGAGCTGCTAATTTGAGGGGCTAATGGTTTTCTCTTTGTCTGTCTAATTCACCAATTAAAACCAATAATATCCAAATATTCGTAAAAGCATTCAAATAAGCATAACTAAATCCAAGTTGTTTTTGTGTAGCAGCATACATGAATCCTACGGTTTGTTTGTTTTTGAGTGCATGTCTTTTCAAGAGTAATTCTTTTCATGAGCAATTGCTGCAAAGCATTTAAGTAGTGTATATCCTTTTAACTTCTGTGTTGTCTTCTAAACAGATAATTATTCTTGGAATTCTCTGAGCTACTATAGAATTGGAGAGAAAACAACATTTGTTGTAGTGCACTGTAAATAACCCAATAAATGCACACATCTTCTCTGCTTTCCAAAATGACCTGTTTCCATTGGATGATTAATGAACTGCACTAATGCTTACTCTTGCTCTCTCTTTCTCCCCCTCCAACCACCCCCTCAACCCGCTCCCTGTTTTGTCCATCCCAAATAATTTCCTTGGTGTTGTTACCACCAGCCCCTCCCACCATACTCAACAGACGTTACACCTTCACAGATGTTACAACCCCGGCCTGGTGACACCTCCACTCCCCACAGTTCACTTCTGCAGTCACAGTCATACATCCCCACCATCACTCCCCAGGCCCCCATAGCTGTCCTCACTGCCTCCATATCTGCTGGAGAGCCTGTAGTGTCAGCAGGGAACATCATGCCTCTGATGCAGCCTAGTATTGCCCCCGTACAGCCCACTGACATTTTGCCTCAGCAAACCATTGTTCAGCCACAACAGCAAGCCATGTCGGAATTTCCAGGAACATTGCAAATGCACATCCAGCAGCCAACACCACAAAAGCAAGCAAATCTAATGCAGCATAACCAGGCAGTGCTGTTACCGCAGCAGACAGACCAGATTCAGCAAACGACAGTTTTATTACAGCCGCAGCATGTTGAACAGCCGCAAGGGATTTTGCAGAAACAGCAGCCACAATCCAGTTCATCTCAGCAGCCATATATTTCGATGCCGCAACAACCAACGCTGTCCAGCACACAGCAAAGTGAGTTGCAACAGCAGATGTACATACAACAACCTGCAGGGAAATCCCAACAACAAGATGCTATGATGCAACAGCATGTTCAGCAACATCAGCCAATGCAGCAAGTGTCAGTACAACAGCCCCCAATGGAACAGTATCAGCAGCAGCAAGCACAGCATGTTTATTTGCAACAAATGGCTGAATCGCAAGAACAGAACATTGCGAAGACTCTGGTACAACAGCCAGCAGTACTCCAAACAATCCAGCAGCCACTGCAATTGGCCGAGCAGCAGCAAAAACTTCTGATTAGGCAACAAATGGAGCAGCAACAACAGGCCGTCTTGCAAAGTCAAATGGAGCAACAGCGCCAGCAGCAGGTATATATTCAACCGCCTCAGCAGCAAATTGAGCAACAGCAAATTCTTCTGCAGCAACAGCAAAGCATGGCTGTGCAGCAGCAGATAGAGAAGCAGCAGCAAGCGCTACAGCAACAACAGAGAATAGAACAGCAGCAACAAACCATTTTGCAGCAACAGGTGGAACAACAGAGGCAACAGCAACAGGTTTTGTTGCAGCAACAGCAGCTAGAGCAACAGCAGGCGATATTGCAACAGCAGCAACGTGAACAACAACAGGCTCTTCTACAGCAACAACAGTTAGAACAGCAGGCCTTGCTACAACAACAACAGCAACTCCACCTGAAGCAGCAACAAGCTATTTTACATCAGCAACAATTAGAGCAGCAACAACAGGCTTTGTTAAAACAGCAGCAACAACAGCAGTTGGAGCAAAAGCAAACTCTTTTGCAGCAACAGCAAGCACATGTTCAACAGCAAAAACAATTGGATCAAAATGTACTTCTACAGCTGCAACAGCAGCAACACATGGAACAGCAACAGGCTTTACTGCACCAGCAGCAGCCTTTACAGAAGCCAACAGAACAACAGCTACAGCAGCAAATTCTTCAGCAGACTGATCAGCAGCAACATGCATTGCTCCAACAAAGAGAGTCACAAATGCAGCAGCAAGTTTTAATGCAACAACAAAACATTGAATTACAGAGACAACAGGCCTTACAAGTGGAGACACAGCTGCAAGTTTTACTGCAACAACAACATCTGGAACAGCATATAGCTCTGACAGATCTTAGTGGGCAACAACAAACAACTATAGTGAAAGCACATCCTTCAGAGACTATCCAGCAAATTAGTCAAATTCCACATTCCCAACCAATAATAACCCCACATCCTCAGTCTCAATCAGGTCTTTCTCAACAACAAACAGAGCAGCAACAGGTCTTAATTCAGCAGCAACAGGCTGTCCTTCCTCAGCCATCGCATAGACCTTCTCTTGTAGAGTTACAAATTCCAGCCATGATTCAGGGTGTACCACAGATGGTTAATACACAAGTACCAGCTCCAAGTCAAGTTCCTGCTCCAATAATCATGCAACAACAGATACCCCCTCAGATGACAGCTCAACCTTCGGCACAAATAGAGGGACAGTCTTCAACAATTTGTGGTCAAATTCCACTGCAGATCCAAAGTCATCCTGCACCACAACCAGTTGGAGGGCATTTTCAAGCAAGCCAGTTGCAGGTTCCACAACCAGTCCAGCAGATCACATCTCCAACACAGGCACAGGTTCCAACACCACAACCTATTCACTCTTTTGTCCCAGCTCAAACAAAGATGGCCTCTCAAGGGCAAAGCCTTCCATCACAAACTCAGATGATCCCAACTCAAGCTGCAGCTTCTCTTCAGTGTCAGGTTCCGGTGGTGCCACCTGCATCTCATGTCCATGCTCCAATGCAGGCCCAAGCACAGGTTGCCTCTACACTTCTGCCCACACAAAATGCTCAAGCACCCATTAGTCAACAAACCATCCAGCTAGACCTCACACAAACTGTCAAACAACAGCTTCCTTTACCACAGTATCAGCAAACAGTGCTATCTCCAGTATCACTTGCAACTGCCATTGACCCATTGGCCACTTCTTCAACCCAGTGCTATTTGCAACAAACCAACCAATCACAAATGCAAGCCCAGGCTCAACCACAGCCAATCATACCAGCCCTGCAACAATCAGTCAGTGCAGCATCTGTGCAGGCAGCCCTGCAGTCCATGCCTACAGTTCAGCCTCAGACTACCCAACAGTATGAGCAGCAGCTATCTCAAGCCCACCATGTGCAGCAGCAGCCTCTCCACCATCAGCATCAGACCCCACCTGTGCAGCAGCTTTTACCACCGAATGCTGTACTACCCCAAGATCTCCACCAACAGCCCTGTCAGCCTCAACCGATTCTCCAACATATTCTCCCTATACATATTACACCTGGTCAGATACCACAGACCCAGACAAGGACAATACCTCTTTACAGTCAGGTAGTGTCAGGCCCACCCCCTGCCCCCCAACAACAACCAAACCCACCTGTTCAAACATACACACAACCAGGTATTCAACCACAGGCCCTTTCCAACACACAGATTCATGTAGAGCCTAGTGGAAATTTTGAGCAGCCGCTTTACTCTCAGGCTGCTTTAAAACCTTCACAACTCCCCCAAAGTCCATCGCACACTTCCCTACAACCCTCTGCCACTCTCCCAACTGTACAACCAGCTGTCCCAGTTTCAGAAATTCCTGTCCCAGCAGAGGCACAGCTGACTCAGTCAAGGCCAGTTGACATGATCCCTGCTTCCCCTCCTACTGCCAATGCCTCACAGTCCCATGATTCTAATGGCTCTGTGTTGCCCACCACCTCCCTGGCAGACAGTGAAGCTGCATTGCTGGGCATTGCTCAGGTACAAAAACACATTAATCTGTTTTACATCAATTATTCCACAATCGCATTTTGGATCAGCGATTATGGTTAAAAAACTTTTATGGAATAAGCGATTATGGTTAAAAAAAAATGTATCCACTTTTCCACTTTTTCCCACTTAAATGAAAGTAGAATGCATACCAACAGCAGTCTTGGCTGACTAAAATAACTTGCTACCCACTTACCCTTTTTGAACAGTCCTAAAATAACACCAGCAAAACAAAAAAAATCAAAATTTTAGTTTATAATTTCAAAACAAGTTCTTTTAATTTTAATCAAGTTCTCTTTTTATTTTGTATTACGTTTTTTTGTTTGTTATTTTTAGGGTATTGTGTTAACACGGTTGCAATGCTTTTTCTGTTTATTATTGTTGTATTATTTGTTAATTTGCAGTCATGTAACTGATCGTTTGTGTTTGTTTGTTTGTTTGTTTGTTTTTCTGTTGGTATGTGGTGAATCTCGTGCGTTTGTTTGTCTTGTTCTTTTGTTTAACAGGAAAGCGCAAGTCAATCTGCCAACAGAAGCTCTACATCAGGGTATGTTCAAAGCATCTCTGTACTTTTATTTGACAAACATTTCTTTATATGCAACAGCAAAACTCTTTTTTTTGCATAATCCAGCTCTGCTCCAGCCAATGGAGATGAGTCCCAAATGCTGTGGGCTAGTGGAAAACTCGAAAAGGTAAAAACTCAAAGAAGGTCGTCCTGTCAGAAGACCGAAAAAACTCATTTTCAGCTCAGCATGTTGCAGGTATGCTTATCACTAAATGCTAACTTCCTGCGAGTCAGTGTTAAAGTAACATTTAATAATGAAACAATGGAATTACATTGTAGGTCTCAAGCACCGGGGACAACATGGTGGAGTGTCAGCTGGAGACCCACAGCAACAAGATGGTTACGTTCAAGTTTGACATTGAAGGAGATGCTCCTGAAGACATTGCAGATTACATGGTAAAGTATTTTCACATGCTTTTGCTTTGAAGGGGAACAACACCTAAGAGACTTTGTGCCGGTTGTTTGATGTTTTGAATTTAAAGAATTGAATTAATACATAATGGGTGTTATGTAGGTGGAGGAGGATTTTGTCCTTGAGCCTGAGAAAGAAAAATTTGTTGAGGAGCTGAGGGCTATAGTGAAGAAAGCTCAAGGGATTCTAAGCACTCAGTCACAGGTATGTCATTGGTGAGTTTGTACAGTTAGCAAAGTACACAACATTGGCAAAATACACTTTAAAAACTGTTTTTAATTGAAAATATTGTCTCTCTGTTTTTCTGTTTTAGACTGGATCAATGGAGCAGCTCCATGCGAGCACTCCATCCAGTGCAACAGGTAAGTAACTCTACAACATATTTTTAAAAAAAGATGGTTTTGTTACTAGTAATTGCAAAGTATTTTCTGAATTGTTCTCACCATTTTCCATAGTGGATTCTGCCCCTCAGTCTTCCCCAGTGGGTCGCTGGCGATTCTTTATTAACCAGACAATTCGTCATCGTGACTCACACCCCAACCAGGGAGCTTCGACTCCCCCTCCGGCAGGAGAAAGCAGAGTTCCCAAAGCCATAGAAACTGAGAAAGGTATTTCTATTAGAGTTCCCTATGAGACAAACTGAACCTCAAACTGTGGCGCTTTCTACCTTGTGTTTAATTTTAAATTAAACTGAACATTAATTGAAAAAAAACATTTAATTGAACTTTCAATTTATGATGTTGGGAGCTTTCAATTAAAATAGCAGTACCAATAACAAACAAGACAACTAATATATTTAAATTGTTTCTCCTTCTCCAGACCATGAGAGCCCTCAGCGGTCAGAGTCTTTTGCTGGCATAGCATCTTCCCCAAGTTCCTCGCTATCTGCATCTTCTCTTCCGATATCTACTGTATCTGCCCCAGCATCCATGTCAGCTTCGGCCATTGCCAACCAAAAAGACCTGGCACCCTCTTCCTTGCAAATGGTGGAGCAAGTCCCCTCTGCTACCTTGACTGCAGGCCCAGTTCCTGCCACATCCTCCAGCCTTTCTGCCTCTTCTGTTCCTGCAGCGGCGGCTCTTGCAGGCTCCAGCATGGCCTCAGTCCAAGGAAACACTGCAGCAAAAGTGCAGAGCATATCTGAGGTTGAACAGCCTATCTCTACCATGTCTGCTTATGGGACCACTCCAGCACCTCTGGTGAGCCACGCTGATCCATTGCAGCAGTTGGTAGCTCAAACCCAGACAATAACCTCACAGAAGCCTGAGATACCTAAACAAGCCCTGGCACCGCACAAATTGAAAGACACTCAGATAGTTCAGTCAGCAACGGGTGCCACCGAACAGGCACAAGCTCTGCAGATTACGCCTCAGCTGCAGCAACCAGTGTTGCAAACAGGGCATCAGTCTACTCACACCGAATCAAAAACACCATCGCAGGCAATGCCAATGGATACTTTACCACAGCCTTTGCAGGGAGGTCCTCCAGCAGCCCAGCAGCCACAGTTGCAACAAGTTCAGCAGTCTGTGCTGCAGCAGGTCCCACACCAACAAGTACAAGTTGAAGCTCAACAACCGCCAATGCAGCAGACTCCATTTTTGCAGCAAACAGCCAATACAGAGCACACGGTGATACCACAACAGGCGGTTCCTATAGAACAATATGTGCCTCAAGAAACAGTGCAGGCTTCAACAATTCTAGCCATGCATCCACAGCATGGTTTCCAGACCCAAGATCCTCTACAGCTTCGGACACAGTTTCAGCCTGTGATCCAACAGCAGCTTCCCACTGAGCAAACGCATGTTGTGCAGGTACCACGGGATATGGTGCACTCTCAGCCTATGTCGCAAACTGCAGCATCTCCAGCTGTGCAGAAGCAAACATCTTTCCTGCAATCAGAGATGGAGATGTCCACAACCGAGGCCAGCGTCGAAGAAGCCATCAGTCACTCCGGCCTACCCCAGACCTCCTCAGACTCATCACTCCCACCCCTCCCTCTCGCTGAGACAACTCTGCCCACTTTCTCCCACACGTTTACCCCATCTCCAGCCCAGCCTTCCTCAGTAGCCGAGTCAGACAGTGAAGGCCCACCTAAAATAGAGTATGTGGACAACCGTATTAAAACTTTGGATGAGAAGCTAAGGACTTTGCTGTATCAGGAGCACAGTGGCAGTGGTGCAACACTGACCGGTGGTACCACTGGTGGCCCAGCCCCCTCCACTAACTCCGCCCCTGCATCTGCTGCAGCCTCCACCATAATGGGAGGTGACGAGTCCTCAGAGCCCCAGTCAGTCCCCACCCATGCATTCTCCCTTCCTCCTGCCACCTTCTCTGACACCTCTCCACATTCCACCTCCTCCACCACTCCTCGCTCTTCCTCCACCTCTCCAGATGGAGAGAAAGAGAGAGCAGGTGAGGAAGAGGTGGTCTCTGCTGCTGTGCAATGTCAGCCTGCCTCATCCTTCTCCTCCACATCCCCTCCCTGCTCTCTCCTGTCTCCCCCACAGGAGCTTGGATCCACATCTGTGCACAGTGAACCCTCAGTAAGCGTAAGTGGGGTATGCATACAAGTTATACAAGTAGTATTGAAGCAAATGGTTTTATTGTATCTTGATATTTTTTAATTATTTGATTATACTTTATATATTTGTGTATTTGCTCTAAACTGTCTTGGTTGCCAAGTAACTGTTAACTAACGGAGAAAATGCTCAGAAAGTGACTAACATTCTTGCGGTTCTTGTGGTAACTTCAGTAGAACATATTAAACATATTTTATATATTAAAAATGTTATTCTAAAATAGTTCTTGTAACATTTTTTCAAGTCTGTTGTTGTAAAAACACGTAAATAAAACTGGATGTTTTAAACATTCCTAGAAAAAGTCCTTTCAAAATAAGAGTATTATTATTTATTACTTATTGTTTTTGTTACTAATGTTAGGGAAGTGTTAAATGTTAGTGTAAAATGTTAAATGTAAAATGTTAAAATTGTTACAACCTAAATTGTTTTGACCTAAAATTGTTAGCAGGGCAGTCCTGAATGTCTTTCACTGTATTTCTTACATTTGTCCCCCTCGTCTTGTTGGTGTGTGGTGTGCAGGCTGCCCCCTCGCTCTCTGAAAGCTGCACCCCTGGAGACGTTCTGTTGCCTTCCTCCTCTCTGCAGCCTGCCCCCTTGTGGCCTGGACAGCAGCAACACAATGAAGGAGGTGGATATTTTGGCCTAAACCTGACATGTCCTAGTATCAGAAATCCTGTTAGCAAGAAATCCTGGACTCGCAAATTCAAAAGCTGGGCGTGCAAACTGCGCCACTCCGCCAGCTTGTTCAAGAAGCCCAGAGTCCAGCAAGGTAGTGATCGCAGGGAAGAGCGCGAGAGAGAGAGAGCGAGTGAGGGGTGTGGGTGGTTGGGCACTGACCTAAAACAAATGTTGAGATTAACAGTAACATAGCGCAATTAATATAACTGACTATTACCTTGCTAGATAGGGATTAAAATTCTAAAACATTGCTAGAATTAATAGAAATTAATAAGAGTAATAGAATTAATTCTATTAATCCTAATAGTTCTTCCATGGTGACGTGGTTATTGCAGTATCTGTACGGATCATTACATCAACTAGCGACACATTATGCTTGCTTATTATTTTCGTACGTCCAAAGTTGTTTTGCTGCTCATTAACGTTTGTTGTAGACCTTTTTTCGTTTTGTCTGCATGGGTTACCCAGGAGTAAGAACAGAGGAGAGTAGAAAGAGAGGAGAATCTAGGAAGAAGAAAGACCTTTGTGCGCCACACCTGGATCAAGGTCTCCAATCCCACCGTACGCAGTGCAGTATGGCAGTGCCCCCACCCTTCACCTCCTTGCACACATAGCCAGACCACCTGCGATCGCTTGATCTCAGATCACTTCATCTGAGCCAGACACTCTAGAGTTTGCACCTGTTTGGTTTTTGTTTGTTTAGTAAATACAGAGTCATGAAACTAGATGCATTCTCATATATTGTTCATCATACCCACTTCTATTAGGTAAGCAAATAGCAGGTGCAAACATGTTTACGATACAGAGAAGTTAATCTGATCCAGATGACACTTGTTCATTTAAATTTTGCTTACTATTTACATGTGAACAAACTTCCTGAAGTCTTACCACATTTAAATGCATGTATTTAGTAGACGTTTACTTAAGACTTCTTTTGAGGTAGACATTTGATCGGTATGTGTGTTTCCTGGGAATCGAACCCACAACATTTTGCGTTATTAACACGATGCTCTACTAGTTGAGCTACAGAAACACTTACATAATTCTGAATTAAAACTAAAAAAAGCTCAACATTTTCTAACTACTAGCCATTTATTTCTCATCTGACACAGTTTTATGTCTATCAGAGTTTTAAATAACATCCTGTTCTTTCCTACCTGGGTAGACTTTTAAAAAGTTATTTTTTGTGTTTTATGCATGTCCAAGGCTATGTTTGAAATGGGATACTAGCTTGCTGCATAGTGCTTACTGTGCATTAGGCTGTATGCTGTATTTTACCAGGAAATGGCAAGTTAAACTCACACAACCTTATTACTTTGTTTGTTAAATTCACTGAATTCAGACATTCCTATCTTGGGAGGGTGGGAACATTAAAAAAGTCACTTTTATTTATAGTATGTAAAAATGTTGTGGCTGTTGGTGGTTTAATCAAATAATGATTCCCCACCATATGACATTAAAAATAACAATGCTCTCAGTTCACACTGGAAATAAAAGATCACTTTGGGCACATTTTATTGTGCAATACAGTATTTAGTCACCCAAGAATTCTAATTAATGAATTTGCATATTATGCTAATTTACATAGTGTAATTTACATTATACACACAATCTAAACAAATGTGTGAGTAATATTTGGTAGTATGCTATTCCCAGCATAGCCTAAACATTACATTATCAAACCAATCTATAGGTACATTTTTCTTTTGTTGTTCATTTTATATAGACGAATATATAAGCTTGACAATCCATTCATGATCACAATGCATATGTGTGCGTATATATGATTGCGTGCCATAAAAAACATCATAAGAACCCCATCAAAAACTCACTGGAATGAAACTGTATCTGTATACATGCACACTCCACACATACAGTAGATACAGTAGCTTATTCACGTACATGCTGACTGGTATCACTGTCGGTCAGCTGGAGAAAATCTCCAGACAGTGATATCAGCGTCCGACAGATGAATGCAATCGTGTGAATGCGGGTGGATGGGGGCAAATTTCATCTTGTGTATTGCTTTTAAATGTTGAAATGAATCTTCATGAAGCGATGTTATTTTCTATGCTCCTTAATGCCCCTCCTACACCTGTTCCCCATCACACTTTGCATCCACTCAGCATGGAGTTGGAGATTACACTCATATCTGTATACATGTCCACTGAATGCCTGCGATGGTGTTATTTGCCATGCTGACCCTGTAATCTCACCGTCCCCTGTTAACATGCATGGATGCTTGTTAGCTTAAGATTGTCAGAAGGGTGTGCTGCGTTATTAATGTGATCTTCTTGTGTCTGTGGCGTCTGTGCTTGTTTGTGTGTCTTTGTGTGTTGGTCTGTTGTGTTGTGTGCACAATACATGTTTGTTGATTTGGCCATGTTATTGTTTTATTTGAACATTGTTGTTGTGTTCCCTTGTCTTTGTGCCTCTCTCTGTTTTTTTTCTCATAAGATGGCACCTCCAGCTGTCCGGGGATAAAGGAAGAGAGAGAAACATCTGTAGATGTTGAGCCTGTCTCACGCACAGGACGATTCCAGGTGCAGCAGTTATTCAGTTGTACACCGCGAAGAGCAGCAAATACATAGGAAATCAAAACAACATACTATCCATAAATTATATATTATGAATATGAATGTTCTGTTTTGTACATGACACTACATACACAGTATATGACACTGTACATGAGTAATAGTTGAGTTGATGACTGAAATTGAAGCATCATAGTACAGTATGTGACACTGTACATTAATAATAGTTATGTTGATGACTTTGTAATGGAAGCTTCATAATGTATGTAAATAAGTGATGAACTGACTGACTCCCATTGTTTTTACGATTAGGTGATTCCAGTGGCCCAGCCCACAGAGCCCCCACCACCACAAGAAGCTGCACTAAGCCAAGGGGTCACGCACAGAAAGGTTGGGCGCTTCTCAATCACACAGGCCGAACACAGAGAGGAACATCTGACTGATAGCTCCCCTGTGTCGCCTGACCTGGAGCGAGAGAGGCGGAAACTGAAAGTAAAGGATGGCGAGAAGGAGGAGAGGAGAACCACAGCACACAGCCACCTGTCCAGGAGTCACACACACTCCCCGCTGGGCAGCAGTGATGATGAGAGTGAGGTGGAGGATGAAGATTTGAGGAGAGAGCTCCATAAGCTGAGAGAGAAGTGAGAGAGGAGGGCAATTCCCGGGGGGTTAAACTTCCACACTATGCGTCTAGAATTTCATGGTCCCTCATTCCTGTCTTTTTCTTTTGTAGACACATCAAAGAGGTGGTTTCCCTGCAAGCCCAGCAGAACAAAGAGCTGCAGGAGTTGTACAGACAGCTTCGTTCTCTTAAGGACCACAGACAGCCACTGACCGTCCCCCGGACCTCCCCTCTCCCCAACGCACCCCTCGCCATCTCCCCGCGCAGACCCCGGCCCACCAAATCCAAGCTCCGCCCCCGGCCACATTCCCACATGGATAACAATGGAGTCACACATCAAGGTACTTGATCTCTGTCAGACTGAAAAATTCCCATTCTGTCATTTTTATGTCACTCATTTCATCTTATGTTGAAATGACAAAAGATTAAATATTATTTGAATTTAGAGATGTTTAGCAGAACGTCTAATTTTAAACCAATTTTTCTCTTTTCACTGAAGGAAGTCTTCAACAGTCTAGCAGCTTTTCAGGTGGGGAGCAAAGCAGACTCCACTCACACTCCAAGCCAGAGAAAACGACTTCACTGACCAATAACAGAGGTAAAAAACAGCCAATCAAAATCGATCTGAGGGATGACATCATCACTTAACAGTTTGTTTTTTCAGACCAGAGTCCCTCAGCCCAGGGTTCTGCCTCTAGAAAGAGCACATTCACAGATGACCTGCACAAACTTGTGGATGAGTGGTCTAAAGAAACTGTTTTCCCTGCTCAACCCAAGCCTTCGCTAAATCAAATCAAACAGATCCAACAAGTGCAGGAGCTGGGCGGGTGGGGACAACCTGCTGAGGTAAGCGCATTCATGCAACGAAAGTGGTGACTCAAGCATGCAGATGCAGACTTGCCTATAAGGGCTGAATCATTTTCTGTGATAGTCAGTGGGCTCCAGAAGTCTGAGGCTGCTAGCAAAACCGCTAATTTTCGAATTTATTACAAAATGTTTCTATTATAAATTATAATGTGAACAGATTTAAAGATTGTATAAAGAGGTTGAATTAAGACATACATGCGTAACAGAACTGAATAGTATTTGAATACGTCCCGTTTTTGCCCTGATAACTGTGCTTGAAATGGCAGGTTTGAGCAGATCCTTATGATCCGTGTTGACCCAGTATGATCTGAGAACATTTCAGAGAGCATCTCACGCGCTTCAGTGCAAACAAGAAAATCTGACTTTTTGTACAAAGGATTACACTGACCTAGAAATAGTGCCAGTAAAATATATAATAGAGTTCTAAATATTTTAAGTCATGTAATTACTTTTAAATGTTTAAAGCGGTAAAAATCCGTTATTATCTCCCTTAATTAGTTTTAAAGGAGTTTAAAAAAAATTTCGACGTGGCCTCAGAACACATTACTAGTTATTTATAATATATAAGATGGTGTTTCTGTCTTGCAGACATCTGCAGCATCTGGTTGGTTTTCCGCAGCTCCTTTGAACCCACAGAGCGCTCCTGCATCAGTCACATTGTCTACAATAGCCTCCACCCCTTACAGTTCCATTGGTGGACAAACACAGCTGCCTCCAACTCAGTTTCCCATCACTTCTCTACCCCAGCAGACTGCACATCTGCAGGCTGCTCTGCACCATCAGCCCCTGCAGTACAGCCAGCCTCACCTGCACCCGCACCCGCAGCAGGTACAACTCCTGTCGGGCTCCCAAACCCAGCTGCAGGCCCCAGCCTCTACTATGCCTCCGCAGCTGCCTCCTCATAGCTCCTCCACCTCTATCATAAGCACAGCAGGGCCTCCGCTGCCTTCTGCCTCCACCGCTGCCAATCAAGACACAGTCGCCACGGCAAGCTTCAGCTCAAGCTCCTCCTCTTCTTCCTCATGCACCTCTTCATCCTGCTGTACCTCTGCTCTGCCTTCCAGTGCCAAAATTCACCCCAAACCCACCACCTCCACCCTTCCATTGGGACAGCAGTGAGGCGGGCTACCATGCTGTGATAGAGAGAAGGAATGAACGACCTTATTGGTTCATCCAAAATTTGTAGAATTTCACATTGACGTCTTGTAAGAGGGATTATGTACAGTAGCTTGTACAGGAAGGAATTAAGTAGCAAGCGGTTGATTGTTGGTGTGTGTGTGGGTACGGGGGGGTATAAATTATGTAGTGTGTGTATTTGTGTGCGCGTGTGTTTGTGTTGCATTTATTCAAAACATATCCTCTGTGTGTTTCCGCACTGTTGAGTTAATAATAACTTACAGCAGTTGGACCCGAACTCTCCCTATATAGAGACGTGTGGAAAGCAAGCTTTTTTGACATGAAATATGATCACCATTGTTTTTATTTATCAAAGCTACAAACGAAAGGACTATTTGAATTTTAAAAAGTGCAATTAGTAACTGATGTTGAAATCTTTCATCTTTTCCGTGTTGTTGTGACGTGGATCTGTATAGCTTAAAAGAAATATTTTTTATATGTACGCACAGAAGCAACAACGAGATATTAACAGAGAAGCGCCGTCGTGAGACAGTAGAGCACAACAGATTCAACAGGAAGTGAGCTCAAAAGCAGTCGCAGCAACAGCCGCATGTTCCAGTGCAGAGCATGGTAGCCGTAACCTAGCAACCATCATCGTAGCTATGAAAAGAGTCAAACACTGTTGTGCAGTGTTGTGCACGGATAAGGCATGCTCCTCATGTGTTATATTTTATGATGAAAAATAGCAGTAACGTTTTAGATTAGTGAACATTTTATAGAATAACATAATAGCCATCGACTAATTCATTTTAAAATTCTGTATTCTGCAAATCGAACCTAAAAAAACTTCTTCATTTGATTTCAAATGAAATTAGCTAATATGATTGCAGTATTTTCCTCTGTTTTAGCAGACGTTCATACTTTAAGGTTTACAATATTAACATTAATCCCGTGGTGAGGAGTGCAGGACTAAACAGCAGTTTAAAAGCTCAAGTGAAGTGAATGCAGCTTAAACTCGTTCTGTATTTTGCACAGCCCTGTATGAACGTGCTTTTGCGCACGCCAAACTGTGATCTGTGAACTGTGAGTTTTCGTGAACAATGCATCAGCAAAACACTCGCAAAAAGAGGTTTCCTCATCCAATCCAATTTCTATAACTGCCAAACTAGTTTAACAATGGGAGAACATACAGAATAGTTTGCCTTTCTAATATGTTTCTAAAGTGTTTTTCCTACACAAAGCTCAAGTGTGATTCTGCTGGACCAAAATTTCAATGCCCAGCCTTTAAAAATCAGCAGCTAGCTCTGTAACGCAGCCATGTTCATACTGAGGTAAACCACTCAGAAACCCAAAAGAGACGTACAAAGCAGAGTCCAGACAAAAGTTTGGTCTGTAGCTAGACACTCTTTCTGGGTAACGTTGAAAAATGGAAAGCCCACGAGATTATAAGCTCTTTAATGCTTTGTTGTGGAAACAAAACAGCAATGGAAGTTACTTGTGAGTGAGGCACCCTATAGTTTGGTTAAAGAATGCTTTGCATTTTTAAGAATGGAGGTGATGGATAAATATGAAGGAATGTGATGTGAAAGAGGCACAGAATAGATGGGGGGAACGTTTGTTTCGTGAAGATTTTTAATTGTGCTAATGCTTGAACTTGTGTATTTAAAAAAAAAGATTGTCACAACATGGCCACGGCCTACAGAGGGTTGTGTTCATTCAGTTTTCAGTATTGTATGTCCTGTTTTTAAAGACAAACCCACAACCTTACAGTAACTAGTGGTGCAGTAGTGGTGAGTAACAAGGCTGTTGTGTCTAAAAGATAAACTAAAACATTATCCATTTGCTCTGCACAAGTGGAAAATGTAAAGATAACCCTTTGCTGAAGTGTTACCAAAATGTAATCTAAAAGAAAGCATTATTTTTGTATTTTGCAAGGGGTTGTAAAAATGTAAAATTGTACTGTTCAGTGTTGAGACAGCTGTGGTTATCTGGTGAGACACAGGTCCTATATGGTTGCTTGAGTACCCCTGGCCTCTAACTTTACCCCAAAAAGTTTGTCCTGAGATTACCACAAGATGTTAGTTACATTTTTATAGAGGGATTTTGATTCAGTTCAAGTGATTGAAAACGATTATAAGCCAAATTGTTTCTGCAGTCGTCTGGGTGACGTAAAACCAGGGGGACCTAGAACGACTTGACTGAGCACCAATAATTAAAGGTTATTTAAGTGGATAATAATCTATAGAGGACTAATCTTATTGCTGGTGATTTAGCTACTGTAAATTGTAACTAATTCAACTGTTGATTCTATTTATGTTTTGTAACTAATCAAAAATAAACATCAGACGTTAAACATCAATGTGTGGTCTCAAAAATGTGTGGTCTCAAAAATGTGTGGTCTCAAAAATGAGTGGTCTCAAAAATGAGTGGTCTCAAAAATGAGTGGTCTCAAAAATGAGTGGTCTCAAAAATGAGTGGTCTCAAAAATGTGGTCTCAAAAATGAGTGGTTTCAAAAATGAGTGGTCTTGTGGTGACAAAACCCTTGGGTATGTATAACTATTACACCTAAACGCTTTTGTTCACGACTTTGATATTAGTTTCCACAAACAAATACAATTAAACAGACTTTACAAACTGTATTGCTGCTTGTAGTATTCTGTGATACCAGTAGAGGTCTCACACTGTAGTCCGCGTTTAACTTAATAACTTCTAAATAGTGGAAAGAGATCATTTTTCACAAAAAAATGTATTGACAAAATGCACCTGTTACGATTTAAGATAAACGTTCAAATGCAATATAAAATAAGTAAATGGCATGACTTTTATCACATTTTAGGCCATATGAACGAATTTAGTTGTCAAATAAAGAAACGGTGGCGTGTCATCATTATTCCGAGATTCATTTAACGTGTTAATGCATTTGCTCCCCTCTCAGATGCGCGTGTTTCCAGCTGTACAGTGGACAGTCTGTTGAGATCAGACATGTTCTGGTTGCGGGTTAAGAAGTCACCAAACCCCTCGACAATGTGCCTATTGTGATGGCTCGGTCTATATGCATCAATGGGGGGATTAAGCAGTTGACATGGCAAGAGTACAATAATTCTCTTCACTGTGAACAAGAAAGCCATGCAAGACCCCCTGCAAGTGACGACCCTCTCATAAAACACTAATTCTGCGGGAGCTGCGGGGCTCTGACGAGAGTTTCCTGTGCGATACCTGTAGAATTATTACCTCCTTAAACTTTAAGTTATTGCCGTAACTATATGAGCTAAACGGAGACGGTTTATTGGGGCATGTAAATATAAGTGAGTCACAGACTGTTGCATTACAGCTTCTTAAGGGTGGAGGACGGTAGCGTGCATGCAGTGATTGGTAAACAGCCAGCGAGTCCAAATCTGATCATTATAAGTGTGTATTCAGGGAGTGGTGACGAGCGTGCGTCATGCTTTCAACTTCTTCCCCTCTTACTTTCCTAATCTCATTTAAACCTGCTACATATTTTACTAGCCGTTGTCCCGAAGTGAGGAAATCCAATTGGAAACGTGCGGAACTTGTTGATCATACGCGAACTGCGGATTAATTGACCGGGAGATTGTTCTCCAAGGAGAGGAACCGAAAGTTCTGGGAATTTCCTGGATATTTTTCGTTTCGTGTATTTTAAGGTAGACGTTTACCGCAGGGGTTGTACCTGTACACTGTCTATCGAGTGGGAAAAGGAGCGTTTTGTGTCGGGGTTTTACACGGCGCGCGGTATGCCTGCGCGCGCTTGTTCTCGCTCCGCACGATCCTTCACGCACGAGACGAGATGAGACGGCAGGTGCTCGCGCTCGGTGCGCTTGTGCTCCTCTGTGTGCTCCAGCCGGCCGCTTTACAGACACAAGAAGGTATTAAAGTGTTTCATTTTCTTTATGGCAAATTCTTTGGTGTTGATAAATGTGGGAACCGGTAAAACACACGTGGATCCTTTAGCGCTGTTACATGTGGTTACAATCCCTGAATTTTTTAAATTGCGGCTTATTTGATTTTCTGCTCATAAATTTGGTCCCTGAGTTTGATCCTGTTCTACTTGTTAGGATTTAATGTGTTAAATGTGTTAAACAGATGTGACAGATGTAGTTGACAAATAACAGGCGCTCACTGACCCTAGATCAGCTATTTAATTGTACTTATACGAATCACACAATGTTTGCTACTGCTGCAGTAAGATATTGTGTTTATACTAAAATCCCATTAAATGAGTCAACCCATCTGTCTTTAGTTATGTATAGGCTAATATAGTATAGGCTTTAACCTGTGCCTCAGTGTTAAGTCATCACAAGTTAATGTTTTCACACTTATTAAATGATTAAACCAGCTTCCTCCTAAACAGCTTTAAGAAAACAAACAGCACTTTCCCACAATAAATAGTTTCCCCACAATTAGCTTTTCCACAGAACATTAGCTCTGAGCAATGTGGGACATGTGCGCAAAGCAATGGCCAATCTTAGTAATGCTACCTGTGTTGCCGTCACTCACAATACGTCACTAATCTGTACCTGAGCTGTAACAGATCAAGGTGAGATGTTATATTGCCATATCATAAAGCACCCTTTAATCACTCCTTCCCAGTCATGGCTCCAAAGTTCAGCCTCTTTTGAGCACACGTTGTTTGGTTGGATGTAAGTTAATAATGTTAATCACCTTTACCTGTCGTTGAGAGCAAGACAGAGGAACCTTTAAATGGCTGACATCAGCAATGAGCTAATACAAGATATCCCAATGGCGCAATAACAAACAGTAAAATAAACGTGAGGGTTTACATATAGATTAATGCTGTTTTTAAACAGGCAGGGCATGGAATGTAAGACTTCATTCAACAGATATCCAGGTAAAGTAAAGGGATCGAAACTACGTGTACTTTCCACTGACAGCCGGCAGTAATGGCTTGCGGTTTGGAGCAGTCCGTACTTGTACATGTTCACGTGAATAGGCGTGGATGTGTGTTTTGGAAGTTGGTCTCCTGTTTGGCTCACAGTGGCTCTTTTTTGAGTTTGACACATTCCAATTTCATTGTTTCTTCATAAATCTACTCAAACTGCTACTAATAGTTTCTCATTGTCCTTTCCTTCATGGGCTCTTTCACAAACTCTCTTCCTTCTGTCAGGCCTGGACAGTCTCCACCCTGATTCTAAGGTGTTAATGCACTTTGAACTATAATCATTGCGCCTATAATCAAAGGAGCCTGATGACTGTCTGTAGTGCTGTTGACTCTAGATTGATGAAAAATGATTAGGACTCCGATATGGATTTCACAACTGAAACCCATAAATTATTGGTCTGTTGGCCCAGTGCATTATGGGTAGATATGTGGCATACTATCTGGACAATAACCTATTCGACTGCAAATATGTACAAGTCATGTGGGTGTGTTCACCTTTACATGTGCATGTCTGCATAGCCTTTTGTTCCAGGGTGTTTCTCATATTTCATTCAGCAGTGTATATCACTGAAATTCCATTCATTAATGTGGTAAGCCTCTTTTCAATGACAGATAACATTCAAACTTGACTAATAAAGGCAGCATGTAACCCGTAACCCAGAAACTAGATTTAAAATGGCTTCATTTACAGATGTCACACTGTTTACAAAAGTGCATTCATTTCGCATGTATAATAGCATGTATGTGGCTGCTGTAAAGATGTTAAGTCTTTACACAGTGGTGTGGTTATATACAGAGAATTAGATGTATTTCGATAGCATATAGAACACACCACTGTTGAAAACAGTAAGTGGTCACTTATAGATTATGTGCCTGTGTCTTACTCCCCAAAACTCCTCCCTCCCTTTTTTATGGAGTACCATGCTCACACTCATCCTATTGTCTGGTTGTATGATCTCAGCTCTGGACACACACACACAGAGTCACTGTCAATCACAGTTACACATTAACAGAGCCGCACATTTATAGCTAAGTGACAATACTGAGCTTTGTTCATTAATAATGCCCCTCTAGATCACATAGCCAGATAGAGCCTTAGGTCCCAGACATGCAGCTGAACATTAGACTCTGCCAGTCTCTGGAATATACGCCAGTCTCCTCAAAATACTCCCACATCAACAGAAATCCTCTCTGGCTTCTATTGGTGAAATAGCAAGAACTTGTTTTGCGATGTGATTTTTAAGATCCTTATATGGTATTCCAGGTTATACACAACAATGCAAATCTCTGTTTATAGTATTTGTGGCCTGCAGTTGATAATAATGCATATTTGCATAGTAATGCATAAAAACAGTTTACCTGAAAAGTCTTTAAAAGAACACAAAGCTGTTCTTAACATGGAATGTTCTGAATGTAACTGCAACACAGAGCCGCAGATGCATTATGGAGTGATGCAGAACATGCAGCACACATGCGTCCATGCAGAACGATGCACTGCACTACTCTGCAGCCGCACTGCGGTACACTCTGTAAGTGCCACTTATGGCTTACAGCAGTCAGGGAATCCTTGTGTATTTTATGGGCGGTGGCAAAGAGAGGCACTGTGAGGAAACGAGCGATAAAGAGAGAGAATGAGTGACAGAGAAAGAGACAGAAAAGGAAAATCTTGTTTGTGTCAGTTTGTGTCAGTCATGTCATTTCAGCATTAAGTTCAATGAATATAATGATGATTTGCACCTCAGGCCAGTGACCCTGGATTCCATCTCGATCTGAAGTTTTCATGCTCTTTCCTTTTATTGTAGACTTTGAATTTTCTTGTACTACATGCTGACCTGTAGTAACTTGCTGACCTCTGACCTTGCCCTCATTATGTTAATGACTTTGTGTTGAGGCCACTGCATGAAGTCTTTGTGTGAGCTATGAGTGGCAGCCTTGTTTGGAAATGACCACTTCAAAACGGCTGTACTTGTGTACAGAGGCTTCTGTGAGTGGTGAAAAACATGCTTTCCCTTTTCTTATAAGTCATGAATCTTAAATATTAAAGGTTATATACAATCATTAAATGTCTGTGGAGAATATTTGTGGCATTGTGTTGTAAATAACCAACAGTATTTCAACATTGTATAATAATATTCCAGTGTTGTGTCACCAAGCGCCAGTTTTAAATCATTGTTCTCATTTAGTGTTCTCTGTTTCCAATAGTTTGCACAGGAACCAAGAATGCACTGAGTTCCACAGGAACCCCTGCGCAGCACTACAACAACCTGAAAGAGCGCTACACCGGTTGTGAGATCGTCATGGGCAACCTTGAGATCACACAGATGGAGAACAACCGTGATTTCTCCTTTCTTGGAGTAAGACGATCATTACACACACACAATCAAGCAGGAATGAACTGTGATGAGATGCAACCTTCATTCAGGTTCTTGAGACCATGATGAGTCTTCAGCTGGGCTTTTTCTGTAACACAATCATCTTTTTTATCTCTTTAAGAGTATCAGAGAGGTCACAGGCTACATCCTCATTGCTATGAACCAGTTTAGCAGGCTGCCTCTCAACCAGCTCAGAGTCATTCGCGGCAGCAGCCTGTATGAAAAGGAATGGGCCCTTTCTGTCTTCCATAACTTTGAGGGCCAATTTGGCCTGGAAAATCTGGGTCTCACCAACCTTACAGGTAAAACAAGACTTTGAATCAATGAAGGAAAATCAACAAAGTGAAAGTGCTAAAGATGAATGACACATTGTAATGCTATGGCACAGATCAACAGTGTCATAAAGGGACAGTTGTCCTGTTTAACAGAAAGGAATGTTGTAAGGAAGTTATTTTATTAACCTTTTCTCTTGAAACAGGCATGTCTTAAATCATGTGAATGATTAGTTTAAGAATTAATTCCTGTAGCTCAACTGGTAGAGCATTGCGTTAGCAGCGCAAAGGTTGGGGGTTCGATTCCAGCAGCAAGTACTGATAATAATTTAACAGTCACTTTGGATAAATGTGTCTGTCAAATTAAAATTGTAAGAATTCAATAAGTATTTCAGACATACAGACACGTGTAACAGCGTTTAGGCATCTGACACTTGCATAGCGGAGCTCTTACATACACATGCCATTATACATAAGTCATGCTGTATATTTTATAATCCTTGGCTTGTTCAGACTTAACTGGGACATCACCAAAGGTACATTTAAAAGAACTCGTAAGTCCACAGTATTGTTATCTGTTCACCAACCCTCCCAGATTTTCCCAGAACCACTATTTGCTTTCCCCCTGATGGGAACAGAGACTTCTAGTAAATCTTTGTGCTCAATACAGTCAGCATTTGTGTTTGTTTAACATTCTTCCCAAGGTTCTTACAGTTAAATGTCTTGCATAATGTTTCACCCTTCACTTAAATATTTGACAATATATTTAAGCACAAAGGATTAGGGACAGACGTTTTATTTTTGTCACCTGATTTGCTCTACAATGCACATAAAAAATGACCCAGAGTTTCATCTGTTGTGTTTGATGACCTTCAGAGATTTTGGAAGGTGGAGTTCAGATTGTCCAGAACAAGAACTTGAGTTACGCTTTAACAGTCAACTGGAGGGACATTGTGAGAGACGGTGACGCTCGCGTTGAGATCCAAAACAACGGATATGCAGGTATTAAACATCATTTGGCATGAATGTCTTTCTTCTATTAATGTAACTTCACAAATTTGATCTCTGTGTGTTTTTTAGGACTCTGTGATTCTAAATGTGGAAAGTACTGCTGGGGACCAACTACAGATCAGTGCCAGAAATGTGAGTAACTGCCCAGCTAACAATTTTAGGTTGTAAGAATGTTTACATTAAGTAACAAAAATGTTAAAAACGTTATTTTTAACTGAACATTTTTAACTTTGTAATGTTTTAGAAACGTTCACTACCTTAAAAATAAGGTTTTGATATGTAACATTAGACAAATGTTCCATTAACATTACTGTAAAAACTTTTCAATAACTGTGATAGAACCTTTAGAGAACATACCCAAAATGTTCCCTGTTAGCTGAGTTAGAAGCATATGCTGTTGTCTTCGTATATTATAGTCACACGCAGCAAAACATGCAACATATGAACAGTAAGAATGAGCAGAATCAGAATGAGCCTTAAACTGATGAGGTTTGTGTTTGTGTGCCTCAGTGACAAAAACAGTGTGTGCGCCTCAGTGCCACGGCCACTGTTTTGGGACTAACCCTAATGAGTGCTGCCATACAGAGTGTGCTGGGGGCTGCATTGCGCCGAGAGACACTGACTGCTTTGTGAGTGCTGGCACTGTTACCATTACACCCTCACTGCTCAACATCTGCCACCTCTATTATCAGAAGCAAACCCAATGGATACTTTCTAAGGTTTTCTCCTTTGGCGCAGGCCTGTCGGCATGTCAATCACTCGGGTTCCTGCGTCCCTCATTGCCCTTGGCCTCTGGTGTATAACCGGCAAACCTTCCAGCTGGAGCCCAATTCTGAAGCCATGTATCAGTTCGGTTCAATCTGTGTGCAGAAATGTCCGGGTGAGTTCTGACCCAGCTAACAATTTTAATTGTAAGAACAATTATTTCTGATGTTGTATTGATATTGTTGATTAGGCATAAGAACATTTTTCAAGCATTTCTTAATTATGCACTTTTTAAAAAGTTTAAAAAATGTATAATGTTTCTGATATAAAGTTCTAGGAACACTGCAGAAGAAAAGTTTTGATAATGTTAAAAGAACGTTAACCAACATTCTGGAAATTCCCTGGGAGCTGGAGCCCATTGTATCTTAATAGCCAGAAGAAAATAAATAAATTTAGAGTAGTAGTGGTCTGGAAGACTAGCAAGTCACACAAGGTTGTTGCTTCAAAGATTGTCACTGAAATGTGAATGAGTTCAATGAGGCATTGACATAATATGCCTCATTGATGTGCATCAGTACTGCACAGACGTGTCCATGGAGGACCAGTAACACTGTAAACATGACACAAGTTTAAACACCTCAGAAAGCTTCAGAATTAACAATTAACACTCACCATAGTCAGTAAATGAGCAGATTAAATGGTAGATTAATGCATGTTGAGGCTGTGGGCCTTTGTGACAGTTAATTCTCAGAATAAAATAAATAAATAGACTGTAAATTATATAAGCTGTGATAGAACCTTTAGAGAACATTCCCAAAATGTTCCCTGTTAGCTGAGTGAGAAGCATATGCTGTTGTCTTCGTATATTATAGTCACACGCAGCAAAACATGCAACATATAAACAGTAAGAATGAGCAGAATCAGAATGAGCCTTAAACGGATGAGGTTTGTGTTTGTGTGCCTCAGTGACAAAAACAGTGTGTTTTTGTCACTGAGGCACACAAACTGTATAAGCAAATTGTATTTGCAAATTATTTACAACTCAAAATACGAACTTTATAAACTCAATGTTATGAGAGTTATTTCACGCACCCCCTGTTAATGAGTTTTTCAAACTTCAAAAATGTAAAAAATTGTTAACGTGTTGGCTGGTGTGTTGCATGTGTGTGTGTGTGTGTGTATTGTTTGGAGGGTTATGCCATTGTAAAACGTTTTTAAGAAATGCATTAATGTCTTTGACGAATTTGATTAAAAATGACCTACATTTTTAAGACTAAAATTAATCTAATCTAAATAATGGCTCTAAATATTAGGTCTCAGTAGCCTTTTTAAAGAGAGACTGACAGGCTGACGTATTGTGAATTTATTCAGTAATCTTCCTCTTCTTCCTCCAGCACACTTTGTTGTGGATGACAGTGCCTGTGTCAGCAGCTGCCCTCCTGGTAAAACAGAGAAGCAGAAAAATGACATCAAACAGTGTGAACCCTGCATTGGTCTATGTCCCAAAGGTAAAGTGTCTAATCATGATTTACAAGCATTATGTCTGTTATTATTATTATTAGACTATAGCAGCTGAACAAACCGCACTCAATGTCCTTATCAGAAATTAATAATTGCACAGGAGAAAGTTTGTTGTCTCCATTTGTGTCTGTTGAAACTTATTGTTGTAAAACACAGCAAAGATTTTCTCAGCTAATCTTCATCATCCTGTGTTCTATATCTTTACAGTATGTGAGGGCACTGGAGCCAATCACAGGCAGACCGTGGATGCCAATAACATTGACAGCTTTATCAACTGCACCAAGATTCAAGGCAGTTTACATTTTCTGATATTAGGTATCAAAGGGTAAGACATGCTTCTGTAACCTATATAGGCTGTTATTATGCAGCTTTATTGCGTGGTTGTGTGGGTAAAGTTCCTCTTTTAGGGTCAAGCTGTGCATGAAATACAATAAGACTTTCTGTGTTTAATTTTTAAAGCTGCAATCTGTAACTTTTGCCTCTATGTCGCCACCTCTGTTTGAAACATGCAATTGCAGGTTACTCTATGTATTGTTATTTTGGTGTTGGTGTTGAAGTCAAATGAAGCCAGACAATTCTTTGCTGAAATGATACATTATTATTATAAAGAGAATAAGGCAAAGAGATTGTTTTGATTACTGATCTGTTATGTACTTATACATAAGTGATTTTTGTTTATTTTTAATTTATAAAAAGCTACAGATTGCAGCTTTAACATCACATGAAAGCTGTGATAAGTTGTCTAAGACCTCAGAAACACTGTGATTCAGTCAGTACTGTTCTATATACCTGCCCTTTATCTGTAATGCCACCAAAGGCTTTAATTAGACTTGGTATGTTATGGCTTTAATTAGACTTGGTATCTTTATGATAACCTTTTATCATAAAGACTGCAGCTCAGATTCTGTGACTAGCTTCCATAACATTTCACATGTTATTTATTGAGAAATCAGAGAGCAAAATGGCCCCCGCTGTTCCGCACTGACATCTGAGGGCCGACGGGGAGCCATTACTCTGATTGTTTATGCTAATTTCAGCATTGCTCTTTTCCTCAGAGACATCTATCATAACATACCACCTCTGGAGCCTGAGAAGCTAAAGGTGTTTAACACCGTCAAAGAAATTACTGGTATGATGCTTTTTTTGGCATAGGCTGATTTTTCAGTGTCTCTGTCAACCTGTGTTGTTTTGTGACTCAACAGTTCCAAGAGGAACGTTGTATTTCTCAGAGGTTGTGCTTTAATAGCTCTGGAGATTTGATAGAGAGCTCAGCTGTGTTTCATTTAAGTAATAAATGTAACACTAGAGAAATAAAAATATTTTTAAGAAGACAATCGTTAAAATACTGGATATGAAAAATGAATGTGTATTGTAGCTAAAATAATCTGGATTTGAGTAAATGTTTTGTCAAATGTGGGTCTGAGAATTATCTGAGATGCAGGAGACTTAAGCAACCGTTTACATTTGCTCTCCATCTTGTTGCAAGAGGCCTTGCAATGTTTTTGTTAGTTACCAAATATACTCTCACTGTGTGTGTGTGTGTGTGTGTAAACTGTAGGTATTTTGAATATTCAGTCTTGGCCTGATGAGCTCAACGATCTGTCCGTTTTCTCCAGTCTCACAACTATTCAGGGAAGATCTTTGCACAAGTAAGACAGTGTGTGTGTGTGTGTCTGTGTGTGATGTTACCTTATGTGTTTGACGAATGCATTGGTTATGTGTACCCCAATCACACGTTTATTAAACCCCTAATGCGTTTGTCTCTCACTAAGTGTTTAAGTGTTTTATTGTTTTTATCCCTGCAGTTTAACAATGCTTGCATGCGTCTCACTATTGTTTTTTTGTGTTCCCTATATTTTTGTACATTCCCCTCCTTCCCAAACCCTCAACCTGCACATGTGCTTCTGTCTGTCCCCCAGCACTAAGAGGTATGTATGCACACCTTGCAACCTGCAAACTGTTGCATGACTAACCATCTAAAACCGGTACCTGCGTATCACTGTAATCACACACATTGTTTTTTTCCTACTGTGGGTGCCAAGCAGTGACATCTGTATTCCTGATAGGTGGTGAAATGTTTCTGTAAGGATAACAGGGTGTGTGCCAGCAGATTTTTTTAACTGACACTTGATGAAGGTCATAATTAGTTCATCTGCTTTAAATCACAATCATCTGGTGCTGCTAGTCTTTTGGGTGGTGACAGACGAGTCCTCGAGGGAAATTACTTTGGCTGCGTCCCCTGTCATTTCCTGGCATGTTTCATTCTTCCTATTATCCTGTGGCATTTAATCTGTCATTCATTCATTCTTTATCTTATATTAGACCCTTCTCTTTGTTGGTGATGAAGATTCCCTCTCTCACATCTTTGGGGTTGAGTTCCCTGCGTGAGATCAGCGATGGGAGCGTTTACATTAGTAACAACGTAAACTTATGTTATCACCACACCGTCGACTGGATCCAGATCTTCGCCGGTAACCGCCGGACACGCAGACGTAACAACAACGACATCAAGGACAACAAACCCCAGGAGCAGTGCGGTGAGTTCTGTGCGGAAGCCTAGTTAGGTCACCCTAACCACCGAATACTTACCAGTTGTTTCCCATGTGTGTGTTATTATTTTGTCATCCGTCGTTAACTTGTACACAAACAAACTTTTGCTTTGCATGTCTGTGTATGTGTAAACAGAAGCAGAGGGCCACATATGTGACCCGTTGTGTTCAGATGCCGGATGCTGGGGCCCGGGGCCAGAGCAGTGTTTGTCATGCAGGAATCACAGTCGCCATGGCACCTGTGTAGCCCACTGCAACCTCCACACTGGGTCAGTCTGCCTTTACATTACTTTACACTTTACAATTACAAGTGAAAATTATAAACACTGTGAAGAAAGTTGAAGCAATGGCTGACAAAGTGTGTGTGTCTTCAGTGAACCGCGAGAGTTTGCAGCCTCTAATGGACAGTGCGTTGCTTGCCACCCTGAATGTCTTCCTCAAAACGGAAAGCAGACATGCTATGGAGAGGTATGCAACAATTTTCCAGCTTTTTTGGTTTTGCTTTCTATCTTTCTCAGCACAGCATGAAAAACATCCATTTTACTTTTTCCTAAAGCAACAAAAACATTATTTTAAAAGGTTAATGAATGTTCGAAACATTGTATTAGACATTGTATTAACGTTATTGCTCATTCATAGAAACAATATTCAAATATTTTTAACTTTTAGAGAGTTGAGTGGCTTCTTAGGTCTGTCAACTGGTTAACTTATTTTAAGCATGTAACTAGTTATATTTTCTAAATACTTGAAAGTTAATCTAATCTAGTTCTTCCTTTTCTTCCTTGTTGAAAAATTTGGCCTGTATGTTCTTCTTGTGAGCTAAGCTCAGAATCATTAGCTCTTTCCCTGCTTAGATCTGCTGTTCAGCAGAGGTTGTTTTTCCTAAACTTTAAGGTATCCAAGACGTTGTTTTTAGCAATTGTTTGACACATCTACCTCTCACGTCTTCCTAACTGTGTATGATAGCGCTAGAGGCTGTTATGATAATGACGCGACCGTGAATATTTTTGCGATAAAGCATCCAACCCACATGCATTCTGTGTAATGTCTGCGTTCGGTGATTACGGTAACCTGCCAGACAGGCTCTGCAGGCTTTAGATGTTTATTGTGTAATACATCACAACTAACGCTGATTTAATAAAGGAAATTCATTTGAACTGTTTGTGTTAGCGAAGTTGCTTAGTGACCAAACTATTTGTTCCATTTATATTTAACTTATAAAGTTTTCATTTTTCCGCTTCAGGGTGCCGATCAGTGTGTTGTGTGCTCACATCTGATGGATGGTCCCCATTGTGTTTCCACCTGTCCAAACGGAGTAAATGGGGAAAAGGGTCAAACCATATTCAAATACCCTAACTCTGATGGCCATTGTGAACTCTGTCACCCTAACTGTACAAGAGGGTAAGCTTAGCTTGGTCTACGGTTGTATCGTCAGTGTAAATTGTTGTTTAAACCCATTTTACCTCTTTTTCTTTTCGCATTTCAGTGGGTTTTAGTATAGAGATTATACAGAGAAAAACTGTAGATCAGAATTTATTCATTAGCAACTGAGTGAATTATGTAATGTACCAGAATGGAGTCAGACCAGTTTGTTAAAACAATGGCCAAATAGTTACAGTCTTTGTACACAGCAATGTCATCTCAGAGGAAGTTATTGTATTTTCATATATGATTATATAAGGTGATAAATGCAAACTGTATTTCTTTGGAATTACATGCATCATTGAATAAAACCAGGAAGGTGCCTCAGTATTTACAGTACATTTGTTTTCTTGTCGACTTTAAAATCAATGGCCATAGATAATATTATTGAACGGTTATATAAAGGATTGAGTATTAAAATGATGGTTGTTTTGTCTGTATTGACGTGTTTTTGCTGTTTTAAGAGCAGTATTTGTACACATTACAGATGCACAGGCCCGGCGCTCAGGGACTGCGTAGATCCAGACAGACAAGTAAACAGGTCGGTGTCTCCCTCTACTGGTTGAAGCGTGAACTGCACGTTTATTTCATATAAGATGTATAAGTGTTTATTTTGTATATATGTATAAGATGTATATATGTTTATTTTGTATAAGATACAATGCGTCTTTCTCTCAGCTCTCAGATTGCAGTCATAGCGGTTGCTGTATTGATCGGTATCATTGTGGTGCTGGCGTTGTTCGTGCTGGGTGTTCTGTACCGCAGAAGCCTGGCCATCCGCCGCAAAAGGGCCCTCAGGAGGTACCTGGAAAGCGGAGAGGTAATTGGTCTATTAACTCTAATGATAAGGTTTCAGGCGTTTTCAAATACAATTACATGTCTTTACAATAGATGCATTAGCGTTTTATTCAGTCTGTCTGATGATAATAAATAAGTGCATTGAAAATATTGACATTAAATTTGGGATACAGACATTGAACAATTGGGCCTCCTAAAATGTTGATAAAATGTCAAGCCTAGTGGCATTTATATTAAGTAACTATCGTCTGTTTAAAAGTAATTGCATTAATGGTTATTATTAAAGCGAGGAACAGCTAACAGGAAACACTCTCAGAACGTTGGCTGTCAAAAAGTTGTCTTGAAGTTATCAAAAAGTTTCTTTCAGTAACATTAGTAGAATTTTTAACGTTATCTATCTATACCAAAATGTTATTATTACATTTTTAGTGGAGCATTTTAAACATTACAGTAATTTAAAAAGTTTGAATAATGTTCTTACAGCCAAGCAAGAGCGTTAATACATTCAAAACACCTACAAAAATGTCAATGAAAAAAACATCAGAATAACACTTTTAACTGATGCACATTTTCTTCTGTTTTGCACAGAGTATGGAGCCATTGGATCCAGGTGAGAAAGGGACGAAAGTTCACGCTCGCATTTTAAAAGCACAGGAGCTGCGCAAGGGCAAACTTCTGGGCTATGGAGTGTTCGGCACTGTGAATAAGGTTGGAACAACCCTTTAAATTCAAATTTACTTCAGCTTCTATTTTGAGATGTTTGTATGCATTTATGTGTCATTTACCTCAGGGTTTTTGGATACCTGAAGGAGACTCTGTAAAAATCCCAGTGGCAATAAAGACCATTGAAGATCGCAGTGGTCGTCAGACATTCACAGAGATCACTGATGTAAGACAGTAGCTAGCAGTAAATGTCTACATACTGTAAACAAGCATTCATTTATGTTATTATTATCACAGTATCCATCTCATCTCATTACTTGTCTGTAGCACATGCTTGCAATGGGAAGCCTCGATCATCCGTATATAGTGCGTCTCCTTGGTATATGTCCAGGGACGAGCCTCCAGCTGGTCACCCAGCTCAGTCCACAAGGATCTTTACTGCAACACCTTAGGCAACACAAAGACAGCCTGGACCCAAAGCGTCTACTCAACTGGTGTGTGCAGATCGCTAAGGTGAGATCACTGGAGATGATACACTGAAATGAATTCATCTTTACAAATGTAATGGCTTTGTCAGTTTTAAAATAACATACCCAGCAAACAATTTTAGGTTTTTAGAAATTTTTCTCTAATGTTTCTCTTAAGTAACAGAAAGTTTCAAAATGTTTTTTTGAAAGCACTAGGAACAAAAAGAACATTTTTTATTCAAGTTTGTAAAACATTTCACTGACAACTTAAGAATAGTGTTTAATATATGTATATGTGTGTATACATACATGTATATATACACACACATATATACTAAACACACATACATATAAAACATTATTGGATGTGCCTATATAACGTTTATATGTGTCTTTAGGGGATGTATTATCTTGAGGAACATTGCATAGTCCATAGGAACCTGGCTGCACGGAACGTGCTGATCAAGAGTGACTATATAGTGCAGATCTCAGACTTTGGGGTTGCAGACCTGCTTTATCCAGATGATAAGAAATACTTGTACAGTGAACATAAGGTAATTTACAGATCATTGACCTTCTTACCGACCTTCTGAAATATGAAGACGTTTATATATTCTCTGAAATAAGAAGACGTTTATATATTCAGGGAGTGGTCATTACATTAGAATAATAAAAGCGTGTTCAGACGTTGCAGCCGATGTTTACTTATAATTTTCTTTTTTTTAGACGCCAATAAAATGGATGGCATTGGAAAGTATTCTTTTTAGGAGATACACTCATCAGAGTGACGTGTGGAGCTATGGTGAGCTCCAGTACTCTAGTTCTAGTTATTTATCTGACTCTGAACCTTTACAGTTATATATACAGTTGCTATATATAAGGGTGGCATTTATGATCGTTCATTCCAGGGGTGACCGTATGGGAGATGATGTCATATGGAGCTGAACCATATGCATCCATGCATCCTCATGATGTGCCTGGTCTACTAGAAAAAGGAGAAAGATTAGCCCAGCCACAGATCTGCACCATAGACGTCTATATGGTCATGGTCAAATGTAAGGTCAATGCTAGACATAGTACAGGCATGCTAGACATGCTAATGCAATGCTAGACATAGTACAGACATTTAATTTAATGATATAACACACTGTTAGGACACTGTCAGGTTTTGCTTTCTTTGAAGGGTAATTTTGCCTAATTTTGCTTCTTTCTGTCTGCAGGTTGGATGATTGATGAAAATGTGAGACCTACATTTAAGGAGCTAGCCAATGAATTTACAAGAATGGCAAGGGACCCACCTCGATACCTCGTGGTGAAAGTAAAAACTCAAGTTTCTTTGCAAATGCTTGAATAGACCCAAAAGGGATGTTGTGATTCATTGTTGATTTCTATGTAGCCGTCTCAGAATTGTAATGGGGCAGATGAAGGCCACCAACGTGACGTTAAAGGGCCTCATTTAGAGGTGATGCAGGATGATGGTGATGATGAAGTACTGGAGGATGGGTTTGCCACGCCTCCCCTCCACCTGTCACCAGCTAGAAGTCATTCTCGCCTCCGCATGGCCTCTTACAAGGTGTGATGTCTGCAATAATGAAGAACATTTGGGTCATGTTTATGCTAGGTTTTATCTACGTTTGGAAGAATTTGCAGAAACATTATTAATAGTTAATGGAACACTTTTTAAACATTACATAATTAAAACATTTAAATAATGTTCTTATAACCAAGCAACATTATCAATACAATGACAAAAACGTTTTGAACATTCCTAGAAATTAAAATTGTTTTACGTTTTTGTTACTAACTAAACATATTTACAGCCTAAAATTGTTATGTGATGTTTGTTACTGTCTTATATTAATTTTACAAATGAGTATATTGTGTATATTGTCTATTTAAATAAGGATTAAACTTTTTAAATAGTGCCATTTACTCAGAGAAATGAAGCAATAGTAATTTAACCTAGAATTAACCTGCATACATGGTCATTCTCTCTCTGTCTCACTCTCTCTCTTGTCTCCAGGGAACCTCAGACCATATAACACCAGTCGGTTACCTCCCTATGACCCCTGGCCCAGGGTGCGACACTAGACAGGTCAGCATCCGTATCACTGTTACATTCTGATTGTCATAAATACATTTAGACGTGATGTTATGCTGTGAAGTCAAATGTCTTTTTAATGTTACAGTATAAATATGCATTACATCACTTTAAAAGACTTTAAAAGTGAATTGATGTATTCACACACAGATTCGAGCCCAGAGGAGGAGAACAGGATCTGTGAGGACAGAGTCAGAATGCTCAGAGGGCCGGGGGACTGTGGCGGACATTGAAGTGACTGAACTTATTTCCCAACCCGGCAGCTTGCGCAGAGGCCGCAGTCGCATGGACAGCGCGTACATGTCCACCAGCATGTCTGTAGCCTCAGATCCATTCTCATCCGGTCTGGAGGGTGTGGACGAGGACCATAATGGATATGTGCTGCCCACAGACACCCGCAACCAAGACAGAGGTAAATAAATGAAATAAACCCTGAAATTTAGTAAAGGGCATCTTATTTTGAGGATTGTCATTAAATTCTTAATTTACTCACCCTCATGTTGTTTTGAACGTTGATGTTTTGTTTCTGAGGAACACAAAAGAAGATTTTGAAGTATGTTATTAACCCAACAACAGTAGCAACCTACTGACTTTCATTGTATGGACACAAAATCACTAAGACAATTAGAGTGTGTAAATGATGACAATATTTACATTTATGGGTGAACTGTCCCTTTAAGAGCTCAGTGGGTGCCATTTTTATGCTATATCTTTATTCTGCCATCTTGTTTAGGTTCTAGAAGCACCGTTCATCGCGCTAGGATTTCCAGAGGGTCCAAGACTGCCCTCACCATACCAAAAACAGACATCACGCAAGAGTATGAACTAATGAATAAACACCCCCTTCAGCTGTCTCCTTCACCCACAGACACCACAGACAGTTCAGCTGTATTCCACAAACAGCCTTCCCCCACCAAACCTGCCAGTATTTTACCACAGAAAATAGACTGTGAGCCGACACAACCCGAGCTGTCAGATAAGCCAGATGGGGACAGCCTGGCGTCTGTGTCTTGTGAGGACAGCCCGGTCGAAGCAGCAAAGTGTAATGAAGGAAATGAGTGTGAGAGGCTTCCCTCACAGAGCAGTGCCACAGAGGAAGACCTTCCAAAGGAGGTTCAGCCACAAGACACAGCAGTGGAGTATGAATACATGGACATACGTACTGAAACTGTGCCAGAACACACACAGAACGCAGGGGAGAGTGCAGCATCCTCAAATGAGAAGACCAGCAAACCAGAAGCATTGGTAAGCGATGTCAAAGAAGCAGTTTACCAAAATATAAGTGAGATGCCTGGGTTGATAACAACACAGGGCAGGAGACATAAGGCCAGTGAGGATTCTAAATGCACTACACAGCCAAGCGAGTACGTGGACATGGAGGCTTCAGGGAAATCTTGCTCTGATGGAAATCAGCCAGAGTATCAGAACTTTCCGGCAAAAAGGCCAGTAGTAGCCGAAGAGACTCAAAAGACTGGTCTCAGATCCTGCATGAACGTGTATAATGGAATAGAAGAACAAAGCACTTCTTTTGACAACCCAGACTACTGGCACAGTAGACTGTTCCACAAGCAAGATGCTGTGTGCACATAAATACTGAAGTAAGACTTCAATTGACGAAACAAACAAGGTGATGGATGAACAATGTTCATGTTTCTCAGGACGTGTGTTTATGCTTGTATGCGTTGGTCTAATTCCTATGAAGTTAAAAGCTATACATCATTACAGTGTAAAATGATCTGTCCTGTTTAAGTGTAGCCTACCTCCACTTGTTTGTTTTTGAAGTCCAAATCCTACAGTTTATATAAGTCTGTTTTTGTAAAAAAAAATTATGTTTAGATTAATTTTTTGTCATTTAAAGAAGAGCAATTGCGGAAAATTCAGTTCTTGTATTTTGATGTTCTGTATCAATAAAATAATCTTTCATTGTATTAAGTTTTTTGTCTCATCCACACCACTTATGTTGAAATATATTGGTGTCAACAATGTTGGGCCTTAAACTCTGTAGGTTCTATTATACTAAACATTTTTACTTTGTAAAATAAAATGTACTTATTTTACACACATTTGCAGCTTTTCCAAAGTTAAGCACCTCCTATCTCATATTGTCACTTTTCGGTATTGTCACATTTTAACTATTAATAACCAAATACAACTTGAGGATCCAATATATGCTTTTTCCATGGAAACTGTTTAATGGAAACAGGTGGGGGTAGCCATTACATTTCATAAAGAGAAGATACATTGATGCTTAAATGACTAAATATGCATTATTTATAGATTATTGGGAAATGATTTATGCATGAAAATGACACTGACTACTGTTTTGTTAATATATATTTAGCGTTCGGTAGAGGTCGCTTGGTTTGTAAACGGCTGTATTTTGTGACCGAGACTTTTATTTTGAAGTGTGGCGCAGCGAGCGGCCATCTTGACAGTCTGCGCGACTGCTGGTGACGCACGACGTGAGATGTGCGGCGTGCTCGTGCTCCATCAGCCCACGAGCGAAGCGAGGGAAAAAAGTTACGAGCTCTTCTTGAATCTCACCGCTGACAAGCATGGCCGGAGACGACGACCAGCAAGAGCAGACCATTGCTGATGACCTGGTGGTCACCAAGTACAAGATGGGGGCTGACATAGCAAATCGTAAGCCAGATTCTGCTGATTTTTGCGTGATTAGGGACTGAATTTGACCGAGCGATGGTACAGCTCACTGCTCGGCCATGTGTCTGTCTGGTGTCAGGAGCTGTAGTGAATCAGGCTCCGATGCAAGTCTCGTCTTGCTTTTTGACTAAACGTAGATCGAGATCGCAATAATAAATGCTAGCAATGCGTCGTAATATTAGGTGCAACGTTGTTGTTTTATCAGCTAGCACGTTAGCTTGCTAGCGGTACTTGTAAAGCAGAGTTAAGGCGCCGAACGTGGTCAAGTTTTGAAGTTAGTAATTGATCGGAAATTTCTTGCTATTATCACAATTCCTAAAGTTTTCTTCATGTTTGCTGTTTGTGACGAGTAAACGTATAGTGATAACGGGTGAAAATCGTGATGTAAGTGTAACAGTATTGCTGAGTAAAACTGCTGCCACTGTCAGTCTGCGGAGAGCCGATTTCTTTGTCATTATTCCTTATAGCAGAAATGCTTATTGATGAAAGATGTATTAATCTTTTCTTTAACCAAGATCATTGTAAGCTGCATTGTAGATCATTAAGTTTTGTTTTAGGTAAAGCTCTAAGATGTGATAAAATGTTTCAAATGAAATGGCTATTCGATCGATTCCAGGTTTTTTTACCCAGATATTTACATGACATGACGATTACTTAATCGTATTTATTGCACATAGTCGCCCCTCAAAATAAAAATGTGTATAAATGTTATTGTTGTAGACAAAATTATTTATTTGCAGAAGTTGAGGTTTCAAGTTCAAAGTTTATTTGTCTTCTGTACAGATGTCAGTGTCACTTTGTACATTGAAATGGCTGATGTAAGGCTCAGCAATTCTACAGAAGTAAAACATAATAAAAAGAGCAAAATCAAAACAGAATTTAAGTTTTTAAAGATTACCTAAATCACTTTAAATAGACATTGCAGAAAAACTTACATTTTGTGTTTTGTTTGCCTTATTGTGTTACATATACAGTCATAATATGGATCTTATTTCTCATTATTCATCAGAGGCTATAAAGACGGTCATTGAAGCAGCCAAGCCTGGCGTGTCTGTGCTCAGCCTTTGCGAAAAGGGCGACGCTTTCATCACCGCCGAAACAGGCAAGGTGTTCAAAAAGGAGAAGGAGATAAAGAAAGGTGAGTGTGCGTCTGTAAACTGTAACATGTTCTTTCAAATCTTGAATCTGAGGTTTTTAAAAACGATGATCTTGTGTGACAGGAATCGCCTTTCCCACTTGCGTGTCCGTGAACAACTGCGTATGTCACTTCTCACCGCTGAAGAGCGATCCCGACTACACGCTTAAAGATGGCGACTTGGTTAAAATGTGAGTTTCATTTTCTGCTCCGTTTCTGTGCTGTGTTTTTTTGCGGTTGTCAATATATTTCTCATTTTTCTTTAATTTTGCACAGCGACCTGGGAGTGCATGTGGATGGCTTCATCTCCAACGTTGCTCACAGCTTTGTGGTTGGTGCCACCAAGGTATGGCGCTGCTCATTGTGAATGCTGCAGAAAGGTTTGGAAGCCTGTTTTTGAAGATCTATACTGGTTTTCCAGGACGCTCCTGTGACGGGACGGAAAGCGGATGTGATAAAAGCTGCCCATCTGTGTGCTGAAGCTGCTCTTCGACTGGTTAAGCCTGGAAATCAAGTTAGTTAGAATGACTTGCTTTTTAACAGCTGTTAAAAGTGTTAAAATGGTTATTTTCATTGTGATTCACTGGTGATTCAGCTTTTTAAATGGAACCTTATGAAAGCCATAATACATTAGCAATCATTGTGTAAGTCTCTCTTGCTCTTTCTCTCTCTCTCTCTCACAGAACACTCAAGTCACAGAGGCCTGGAATAAGATTGCCCAGTCATTCGAATGCACAGCCATAGAGGGTGAGCTGACCAAAGACTATATTAAAAAAATGCTGAAGGTTTGTTAGAATCAATGGGGGGGAAGTACAATGCACAGAAAGGATTTTGCATACAAACAGTAGCCGAAACGCTCTCAAAAAGTTGTTTTTATGGGACAGTTGAGCCTAAGAAGAATTATTTATTACACATTTTATGTAGAGTTTAATAGTTGGAATGAAATGTAGTGTTTTATTGTGATCTTAGTCAGCGATATTGAATATCTGCCTTCCCTCATAGCTGCCAGGAGGCGTGGCCAAAATAACCACTGAGTGCAGAGACTACCTTAAAGGAGCTTTGCTCCGTTAATACCACTGTTATTAACACGCAATTGGTCTCTTTAATAGGCATGCTGTCTCACCAGTTGAAGCAACATGTCATTGATGGAGAGAAGACTATCATTCAGAACCCCACGGATCAGCAAAAGTGAGGACAGAGACACGCCAGATCTTAGTCTATGAAATTAATGGTGCTCATTAACTCTAAATGCTTTTTGTCCTTGTTGGCTTTCAGGAAGGACCATGAGAAGGCAGAATTTGAAGTGCATGAGGTCTATGCTGTGGATGTGCTTATAAGCACCGGAGAGGGAAAGGTGACAGTGTTTTAATTGTCCTTCACATTTATTTAAATGCATAATGAAGGGCTGTTAGTGCTAACCACATCACGCCCCCTGCAGGCTAAAGACTCTGGCCAGAGAACCACTGTTTACAAGCGAGACCCCAGTAAGCAGTACGGCTTGAAGATGAAGACCTCCAGGATGTTTTTCAGCGAGGTTGAGCGACGATTTGACACCATGCCATTTACTCTAAGGTACTTTATTTTAGTTATAGTGGGGTGTGAATTCTATCCACTAATAGACTATATTTATCCAAAGATTAATCTATTCTCATTTAAACATTAAATATTAAGATGTACAAAATAAAAAAGGTGTACAATATTAAATCTATTTTTATTATAATCTGTTAAGTCAGTTCACATTTAAATATAATGGCAGATAATTTTATCGGACGTGACTTGCAAAGGGTATTTTATTAGTAAGTACACTCATGAGAATTGAACCCGTGACCTTGGCACTAATAGCACAGCAGTACCGGTTGAGCTACAAAAGCAAACAATTCACCTCTGTTCTTCATCACATTTCATTTAGTCTCTCCTTGTCTTTCTCCCCTGGGTGTCTGTGCTCTGTCTGGTAGGGCATTTGAGGATGAGGGTAAAGCTCGGCTGGGTGTAGTTGAGTGTGCCAAGCACGAGTTACTCCAGCCCTTCAGTGTCCTGCATGAGAAGGAAGGTGAGACATCGCAGCAATAAACTTTCATTACTGTATATGTAAAATAGTCATCCAAGCATGAAGATGAGAAGGTTAAACCTCTTTAGCAATCACCTAAATGGAAAATTATTTCTTACCATCAAAAAAGTGAATCAAGCACATCCGGGCAACGATTGTCCCCGTTTGAAAAGTTTAGAGGCATCAGCAGATCTTTTGACTTTGGTGACCCTGATGATGTTTGCCATGGCCTGTTTCCTCATGTACACCCTCTGCTCTCTTCCTGTTACAGGTGAAATAGTAGCACAGTTTAAATTTACGGTGATGCTGATGGCCAACGGTCCTCTGCGCATCACCGGCGGATCTTTCGAACCCGAGCTGTACAAGTCTGAGTATGAAGTACAAGATCCAGAGCTCAAGGTGAGAAGCACAAGTGAACCGGTGGGTGTGTTTGTTTCCCTCTGTTGTCAGTGTATAAAGGGAACCGGTTTGAAGGTTTACACAGTATGATTGTCTAGTATAATGTTGTATGGAGCTTGTTGGTAAATACAGTCTTGTTTTCTCCAGGCCTTGTTGCAGAGCTCAGCCAGCCGCAAGGCACAGAAGAAGAAGAAAAAGAAGGTTTGTTCTGTCAAAAATAAACAATAAAATGCAAGTTTAGAGCAAAACACAAAGCTATTTTAAATTGGTTTATATTATCATTAATGGGCAAATATTTGGTTAAGGTGGCGTTCTACTGGCCAACAACTAGATTTTCTCAGGGATGTCATGCCTACTAACTACTAAAAAATTAATATCTTCCATTCACAGTTAATCTGTGAGTGGAACAGACTTCAGACAGAACTGTCTTTTCTCTCCCATTGTGGGATTGCATTTGTTCCATGTGCCCCTACAAAAGACTTCCATCCAATAAACAGAACGTTCCGTCTCGCTTTTTCATGTTTTATTACGCATTCAAATCACAGAACCACAGAAAACACTTGGTTATGCAATCACTGGATAACAGTTGCCTTTTGTTATGTGGCCTCGCATCGCTAAGGAAAAAGTCAGATCTGAGCAGGACAATGATTTGTCAGTTCTTAGTTGGGGGGGTACTGCCACACCCATGAAATTCCAACAACAACTACTGGCAGAAATGTCAAACCCTCTAGATGTTATTTGAAGTTATGTAGGACTGTTACTTACACAAGTGTTAATACACTGAGAAACTTGGTCACATACATGTAAATAAAGGTTACAAATGATTGGCTAATGGCATTTGTACTTCACTGTACTCAGCTTTGAGAATCTTTGTTCTAGCTACGTATCTCATTTTCAGTAGCATTCTGTAAATGCATTTTGAATTTGTGTAATTTTGTTTGTCACCAGGCATCAAAAACCGCAGAGAACGCAACAGGACAACCAGTGGAGGCTGAGAGCCAAGCTGCTGCATAGACTCCCACTGCCGCCAAGCTGACTGACAGAGCCTCTGCACAGCCCAAAGACCAGAACCGTTAAAGCTAATTATGACCTGCCCCAATGAGAGGCCCTCCGGCCAAGCCTTCTGTCTATTTGAATACCTCCTCATTAGTTATGTAAGACTGCTACAGAGATTGCACAGTTTACTTGTTTCCAAACTCTTGTTTGGTTGTTTTTGAATCATGCTTCTCTCTGAAGCAGCTGCTTCTCTTAGAAAAGGGAGGACACAGATGAGCAGGTAGATACTATCCAACTGTTTACAGGAGGCAACACTGGAGATCTGTGACCCTCTCAGAGTTTTAGTCATTGTACAAGCCATCATGAAAAAGAAAAAATTGTGGCACTTCTTAGGCAGCATTGCTACAAAATGCCATTCATTGTAGATGGGTTCCCTGTTTTACATCTGTTAAAGGTTGCATTTTGTAATGAGCTTATGTCAGTTGGGAATATTATAAGGTTTGTATTGATGACCTGCAGTGATTATTTGAAGCAGTTACTGCCTCAGTACAACTCGAATATAGCAAAGTAACTACAATGGAAGTACTGTTAATCAATTTGGTAAGCTTTTTATTTCATTGGCCATTCATTTTGTAATATTTCCCAAATTATAAAAGTCACTTTGATGCAAATCTTCCCTTCAGCTTACTGGTTCGATTCCTATTGTTTGACTAAACTAACTGACCAAATTGTCCTGCCATTTTGTAAGCATACATCTAATAAATTGAACTAGCCAAATTATGGTTCAGAGTCTGGTTTGTTTTTGTGTTTACATTGCCATGTTTTAACACTGAACAGCTGTGAATTGTGACTGTCAGATAATATACAAAAAAAACATGGATGAGACAATATTGAAGCTGTTGCAGCTAAATGGTTGATCCTGTGAAATGGTCGATTTTTATCTTTTGGTTTAAAATAAAAGTTAAATGGAATGGTTTTAATCTAAAGATCATCACGATTCAATTTTAAAAAAAAGTATATTAGTTAGCATAACTTTAAAATGGATAACTACATTTAGTCTGATTTTTCCTTCTATACCATTTACAGCAATTTAGCCAAATATCGTACTAACTACATGTTATTTACTGATTACAATAAAGTGTTACAGTGTAAATATACAAACATGTATTCCAGACCTAAGAAATGTAAGTGTTTACGTATACAATTGCAAATAAACCTTTAAACTGAAGGTAAAATGTAAACTCGCACTGAACAAACCTTTCTATTTGACATAAATGACAGCTACTGACAGTTGCGCGGCACGCGCTTCTTTAGCCGTCGCACAGAAATGACGCAATGCTAGTGTATAAATGGGTCTGTCTCCCGTATGACGTCCTCTTGGAGTCGTTGCTATCGCTAGACGAGGTGAGGCCGCAGAACCGTCGCGCTTGCGTTACCATCCAATACAATCCATAGCAATCCGAGATATTTAAACACCATCCGTTGAATTCTCTAACATTTTCTCTTTATTTACAGAACCACCTTCTCATCATGAGAGCGAAGGTAAGTAGAAATTTTGTCTGTGTGAGAAATTGGGACTCCTCGTTAAGGCTAATGTCGTTAGCAACTGGATGGCTAGTTCAAACTTACTGTAAGCTAGTTCAGGTTTATGCGAATGTTTTACTTTAATCATGTGAGTTTGTTGCGATAAACTTACAACGTCGTGTATTGAATTTATGCGATTAAATTTAGTTTAAATGTAGTCGGGCCTACCTTCCTAGGCATGTTTTTTGACGGAGGATGTTTTGATAAGTCGAGCATGCTTCTACCACATTGCAGTTATAGTGGATACATATTGAATATTTTCATGTTTGGACGTTTTAGGTTTGATATTAACCACAAAACGTTGTTTTATAAACTTCATACTCTCACACTGCATGGATAGCCATGCTACACGTGCGTAATCGTGTATAAGGAGGAATTGCTAGTATGAAGTTTGTAAACCGAGTTCAGTCATTGCTGGTGTATGTAACATGTATTCAATCATTTATGGCTGTTCTGTCTTACAGTGGCGAAAGAAGCGCATGCGCAGGTGAGCTTGTAAAGATGTTAATGTTGATGAAATTTAATGTTCATTAAGCTCATTGTTGAATGCAAGTTGTAAACTACAGCGTGGCATGCATCTCATTTCTCTACAATGTTGTCTTAGGCTGAAGCGTAAAAGGAGAAAGATGAGGCAGAGGTCAAAGTAGATGGGACCATCTTGTGCTGAAGCTGAGTGCTCTTCTCCTTCAATCTCCTCAGCAAGAGTCTGCTGGAAGCCCAATTAAACATCCTCTCATCCTCCACCTGTGAGCCCTGCCATCTTCTCAACGGAGATCTTGGTTTTCCATCCTGCTCTTGATGATCCTGTGAACTGTTTTTTTGGACGTTTCTCAGACTTGTCAGCTCAGCTTGTTTTTTGTTAATGTCAATAAATTTTTGGTTTAACAAACGTGGCCTGATGTTGTTTTTGTTGGTTGTTTTGCTGATGCCTTAACAATGTTTAGGTGATAAAACCAAGGGTGTCTCCTGTCAAACTTGTGACAAGAACAAATGGAAGAGTCAGATGTTTAAAAGGGCCTGTGGTTCTCTATTTTAGTTGACTTGTATTAAAAGCTTTATAAATGTGTGTGTTGAGCAGGGAAAGCAGGTATTTGTGTGATCTGCTCATTTGTAGGGGTAGGAGGCAGTTCTAGAAATGTAAGCAGGTCTAAATGCTATTAAAGAATGTTATATTGTGCCTTTAACACAAGAGATTTTGTATTTGCAGAAGCTTGAAACGCATGATAAAGATGGTTGTGTCTGTATTTGTCTAAACGAGTAAAAGGAAACATCAACAGGCTGTGTTTCAGTTTGTAGATGTTGCCTTACATTAAACCATTTCCTGCAGGCATGTATAAAAGCACATCTTTGTCACCTTACAGGTTTTGGTTTATGGATATATCAGATATATACTGGGAAAAAAAATCAATGCCAAAGGCACCTTTGCCAGTTTGTTACCATTGTAAGTGCCTTTTGTTACTGCGTTGCGTACATCACAGACAACACAGAAGAGGGGGAACGTATTAACACCACATCACTTACAAACTTGTAAGGTCGGCGGTGTGGTTTTAGCGAGAATTTAGGAGGGCTGTAGTCCTCAAAACACGCCCCTACACGCCCTTCTTTTAAGCAAACTAGAAACCCATAACTTCACTGCAACAGAGCGGACGTCAGCACCGAGTGAACGGAATAGGAAACGTTGTCTGTTTAAAAGGCAATAGCACCACCCGTTCGCCAGCAGTATGAGATTGTGGTTGTAGTACATAAAGCGGAACGTCTTTAAAAACAGAGATTTGATGGCGAAGGAGACGATGCCATCTGAAGATGCAGGGCCGCGTACGGCAACCGCTTCGGAGGTTGCAGACTCGGCCCTGCGTGAAGACGGGCAGCCTTACGACTCTCCTGGAAAACATGCCGTGTCCGTTCTGTTGGCTTTTGGAAAGTGTCTTGGTGCCTTGCTGCCGATCTACCTGGCTGGATATTTTGGCCTCAGCATCAGTTTCGTTTTGCTCGGTCTCGTAGTTTATACGGGATGGAAACACAGCCGCGATGGGAAAAAAGCGCGACTGCATAGCGCGATGTATTTTCTGGAGAATGAGCAGGATGTCACAACCACACGGGTGTTTAAAAGCAAGCGGGAGTTGCCTGCATGGGTAAGATTTCTTTATAAATACCGTAACAGAAATCATACGTCTCCTCAACAGTTGGCATCCTGCACGTTTTGCAGATGTGCGCAGACGAAACGATGCGGTATTTTCCTAATCGTAGCGGCGTTAATATGCGTGTATTTAGGTGTGTATAATATGTATTTATGTGTGTTTCCTTTTGCAGTTACTCTATGCCATCCAATGTTACGCATTCTCACTGCACTGACAGTTTTCGTATTGTATTGTAGTTATTGATGTGGTTGTTTGAAGAGCTGGTTCTTAATCCATACAACCTGTTAGTAGTAAATGTCATTCACTTTTAAATGTGCAAAAGGCTGCTACACCCTCAAATAATATGCTATTAACATTATTTTTGTGCAAACTATTAGTTTTATGAGCTAGGCTTATATTCTTCAGTGATCATTGCTGCCTGATATGGAAGGTTGTCTATTAAGGCACGTAGTATTTTATGATCCGTTTTATGCATTAACTTCAGTCAGATTGAGCGTGAAATTGCCACTGTCTTCTGCAATATTTTAATAGCTTTTAGATAAATGTGTTGCAGTTTCTTATACCTGCACCTCTGAACATTCAAAATAACATTTTTGTTACTAATGGAAACGTTAGGGGGATGTTCCTACCACCTAAAATTCTCTCATAAGCATCACGCACAGTTTTTGGCAGAATCCTTCATCTTCCTTCTCCCTCCTTTCGTCTGCCATGCTTCAATAGCAACATTACATTCCAAAGTCTGTCCAGCCCTTGCTATATTTGGACATCCAGTCTCAAAGGACTGAGTCACTGGCAGTTAGATGCCAAAACGGACCACTTACACCAAGAATTTTGCCCGTAACGGAAAACATTGCAGTTGAAGGAATTATCGGAAAAGTGTGATCTGTGCTCAAAGAAGCTGTCCTACTGCGATCATCTCAGTAGTTTGTACAGAGTTACTGTCATGTTTTGTTGTGCAAACTCTAGTAGTTTTAACTCTCAGAAGTTTAAACTTGACCGTTTTGTCGATTTGTGTCAACAAAACTGTGTTTTCTTTGTTTATACATACACATAACGTATTAATGCTCAAAGCAATAGTTCAACCTTGAATATCATTTTCCTTGCTCTAAGAAACACCGAAGTAAATCTTTGGCATAACCTCCAGTAAAAATTTGTACAGCAATAAGAGTGGATCATGACTCAGCATGAAATGTTTGTATATGTTTTATATACAGCACTCCTGTCAGTGTCTCCTATTTGAATAGTTTTTTTGTTGTTTTTCCGAACTGAACTGAAATTGACCTTTCACCACAAGTTCCTTTACAGTGGAATGTTTGTTTATAAACAGGACTTTAATCGTGCTTGCTTATGATCAAACGTTTCTGATCCTTACTGTGATAAATACCTACATTTCCTTAAACATTTAAGTGTACTTAAACTGCTAAAAGATTAACAAACATGGTTGAAGTCAAGTATATTTCTTTGTATGCACACCTGAACTTATCTGACATTACCTGGAAACTGTTTCTGTAACATTATTAACTGCTGCCCGACCTTCATGTTACTTATCTATTATACAAAATAACTACATTACAGCGGAAGTCAAACTGTTCTTTTCTCTATCCACAGGTGAATTTTCCAGACGTGGAAAAGGCAGAGTGGATGAATAAGGTATTAGAGTGTGTTTAACTACACAAATGAACACGTGACATCAGTCTTTGTTCTCCTGTTTCTGTTGTGTGAGCCTGAGGGTACTGTGTGTATATTTTTAATCCAGTCCCTGAAGGTAAACAGTGTAAGAGCTTGTCCTAACAGACCCTAAGGTCTCTGCCTTATTGTAAACACGTTGAGAATTATGTATTAAGCACTGAAGGGCAAAATCTTTGCATCCCAGCTACCAAGGAACTTTTTCAGAACATTGTATATCATGGGAAGGTGTTCTTAAATTGTTAAGAAATGTTTCTAAATGTTTTAGATGGGTTATGAAAAAGACTTTTTGTCCTAGAGGCCTGTAATAGATTCCCAGGCAAACAAGACACTTATCAGGAGACTAGCCTTGGCTCACAAAAGGTCTTCAGGCTCCAGCCTTGCCATCATGTGGTGTTTTTGCTGTCTACTTTGATAACGGCTCATTGCAGATTCTTTGTTTAGAGTGCTTTTAGAACCCATTCATTTCTATATGTCTTAGTAAATTTATGTGTAAGTATTTTGGCACTCAGGTTTGTTTTGTTAACATGACATACTCAGAGGTTCTCAGGCCCATGTTTGCCTCAAACAACCCTTTGGCTGATTTCAGACAGGCCAGAGTGGGTAGGGTGAATTGTGGTATGTGAAGCTGACTATTAAATCAGTTACACCATGCATGAAATCGCACCTAAAAGTTGCAGACACTCTCTGAGTGAGAGAATGAACCTGTTAAGATGAGTGTTTTGTGCCTATTATAAGAGTGTTTTGTAGCTTTGCCAAATAAACACTTGGCATGAAACTGAACAACATGTTTTTAAGTTGTTTTAATTTTGGTTTTGGTACTAATGTAGTTACAATCAGTCATTCTAATGAAAGAATTTATTAGGCTCATCTGATCACAAGGTGATTATAGCATATAGTTAATTATTTAAAATTGACTTATACAAGTTGATAAAAAATTAAAAATAATAAGTCTTTATAAACCATTTAGGTTTATCCAGTGCAGTTGTATTTAGGCAACAAAGGATCTTCCCTACATAGTTTCTCCTGACTGCTTGTGTTTTTCTTTGTGGTTTGACTGACAAATTAAGCTTGAAAATACGTCAGGCTTTTTTAGGCTTGTAGTTGACCGCAGCAGGCATTGTTGTGCTGTTTTTTGTTTATATTGAGAAGTACATTTCACACTACATGCTTGAAACAAGAGTTTCTTCATGACACAAACTGAACTGTATTCTGGCTGACAGATACTGCAGCAGGCCTGGCCATTTATTGGACAGTATCTGGAGAAGTTGCTGGTGGAGACCATCGCTCCTTCAATTCGATCCGCCAGCGCTCATCTACAGACCCTCAGTTTTACCAAAGTGGACTTGGGAGACAGGGTACACAAATCTGTCCCTAATACAAAAATATGGTGTTTTCTGTAAATTTCAGCTCTTTACTAATGTTTCCTTTCTACTATGGCAAAAAATCTGAACAATATTATTTTTTTACAGCCTATGAGGGTAGTTGGTGTAAAGGCCTACACTGAGCAGGATAAGCGTCAAGTGATCCTCGATCTTTATATCAGGTAACCCTATTGTTTGCTTTTGGTCTGGATTACTGCCAAATTAAAAACCTTTCAGCCTTAAGCTATTCAAATGTAAAATTCAAAATATGCCAGACTGGTCAGCTGTTTAAAAGGTGTGAGCGCCAACTTCTGGGCTCTGTTGTTTGCAGCTACGCTGGAGATGTGGAGATTAACGTTGAGGTGAAGAGATACTTCTGTAAAGCTGGAGTGAAGGGCATTCAGGTAAGTTCTTCTCATAGCTCAGCTGCTAAAGTGACGTCCCATAGGGAGCTTTTCCAAATTAATAAATGTAAGAAGGAGAACAATCCTGGAAATCATTGAATCAGTGTGTCTTCCATTCTAGCTCCATGGAAAGTTGAGGGTGATCTTGGAACCCCTGATTGGAGATGTTCCTCTGGTTGGAGCTGTCACCATGTTCTTCATTCGCAGACCTGTTAGTCAACATTTTCCATCCCGCAACCATATCAGATCTGAACTGTTATCCTGTTCCCTCTTCTTACCACAATCTACTTTTGCTCATCTAATTATGTTCTTCAGAAACTTGACATCAACTGGACCGGCCTGACCAATTTATTAGACATACCTGGTTTGAAGTGAGTGGATTTGCTTTGTTTCATTGTGCTCTTGTGGTTCTGTTTGGATCTACCAGAACTCCTGGACCTGTTATGACTGTACAGTTATATCTTCATATGCTTCATTCATTGATAATCAGTGAAGCACAGGCCTGATTATTCAAGTCTGCTGAGCTTCCCTCTGGCCAAACAAAGCAGGGAAACATGCAGATAGTAATCACTGTTTCCTTGTACCATTCATATTAGATTCATATGTATCACAGCTTACAGGTATACTCCACTCGAAAATGAAAATTACCCAATAAAATACTCACCCTCAAGACATCCTAGGTGAATATATTGGAAAATTTGAATTATATTAAATAATGTCTTGGCTCTTCCCAGCTTTAATATGGCAGTGAATAGTGCCTGAGTTTTTGAAGCTGCAAAAAGCGAATCATAACAACAATCTAGATGACTAAAGTTTAATAAATATCTTCTAATGTAAAAGAAAACAATATTTTAATCATATTTAAATGATTGATACAGTGCCCCTGAATGTAAACGTATCAGTATGAGTGTGTACAGCCAAAATGGCTGCACAGTGGCTCCACTATTTTTAACTTTAAATCTCATTGGTTCTCGTGTGTCATTGGTTCTTGTGTGCCATGTCAAAGTTGGGACTCGCAATATTATTCAATATAGCACTGATTCTGTTCTGCTAAGAAGAAACTCATGTACACTTGGGATGCCTTGAGGCCAAGAAATATTTTGGCTAATTTTCATTTTTAAGTGAAGTATCCATTTAACCCATTATTCTCACAAAAGCCATTAAATATGGGCTCTCATGTTGTCATATAGTTTAGATGTATTTCGTTTGTGTCTTTGTTCCATTTTCTCTGTCGAACCACAACCCCTTGCATTCATTTTCAGTGCAATGTCGGACACTATGATAATGGATGCAATCGCCTCTTTCCTGGTTCTACCCAATCGTCTCACCGTGCCTTTGGTGGCCAACCTGCACGTAGCACAGCTTCGTTCCCCTCTCCCACGGGTAACACTTCACTGTGCTTTAATGGAGTATTTAACTATGTAGAGTGCATCAAAAGCATCTCTTTCAAATACTAGATATCCATCTTGTATACTTTAATACTCCATAGTTTCATCATGCATGTTCATCCAGTGTAGTTGTTCACAGTATAACGTTAAACTGAAGGGGCGTGTCCTCTTGTAACCACCTGCAAAGGCTTTAAAGGAATAGCTCACTCAAGAATGAAATGTCCACCTTTATTTGTTCACCCTTATGTTGTTCCAAACCATGTATGCTGTTTCTCTTCTGCACATATTAAGCTGTGTTTACACTTGGCATTAACATGCAATAAGCATAATCCTATTAAACATATCAGATAATCAGCCGAGCAGGACACAACATGTTTACATCTGCCCACAGGAAATGGAATCTGAATGTGGATATCCGATTGGTTCTGTCTCTCGCATAATATTTAAATGATGTCATATTTTGTTGAATTTCTTTTGAAACTTATTTTTAAGCGCAGGGCTTTATATGGCTTATAAAAACATTGCACTTTTATGACCTTTACAAACAATCTATGGCTGTGCAGCTTTTAAAAACAAACCTTATGGTATACATGTGTTTAATTCCACCCTCAATTGCCTCACAAAAACATTCAGCTATGTGCATTTAACATTTTGATTATAAACCTGTTTACACTTGTCTTTTCAATGTGTATGTGGGCAACATCTGAATACAGGTTGCATTTTAATGCCAAGTGTGAACACAGCCTTGGTATAAAGAGACAGTTTATAGTGTCCACATCTTTCAAGCTCCAAATACACTTGACAAATGACACAAACCCATAAACGTTCTTCAAACATTTCTTTGGTGTTCCATTCCAAAAATAACTGCATATGGGTTTGGAACAGCACAGACGGTGAGAAAATATTGACAAAGAGTAATAACTCATTTTGGGTGAAGTATTCCTTTAATTTTGTATGCTAATTACAGTGTCTCTCAAACATTCTGCTTAAACATCTTTATTTGTTCCCTCAGGGTATAGTGCGCATTCACTTGCTAGAGGCAGAAAACCTAGCCGCCAAAGATAATTACATGAAGGGTGTCATATCTGGGAAGTCCGATCCATACGCAGTGCTGCGGGTGGGCACACAGACCTTCACCTCTCACCACGTGGACAACAACCTCAATCCTCAGTGGAGAGAGATGTATGAGGTCAGAGAGAGAGAGAGAGAGAGAGAGCATGTGATCATTGTGGCTCTTGTGTTTATTCTGATCTCTGAAAAAAGTGTCACATTTCGGAAGAAAAGGGAAGCTGTGGGTTTGAGAGCCACACATACCCTTTAGATATTTGCTGTGCTCAATTTTTTTGTAACCGTGGCAACAGGAAGAAAACAAAACAAAGTGTGATCGTTCAGGATGTGACTATCATGTGCTGAGATCAGATAAATATTGAGAAATGGTTTTAGGGTGAAGATTTTGAGTTCTAAATCTTGCACTTGTTGTGCAACGTTACTCCTGTATGTCAGCAAATGGCAATTGCTCATTTCTCACATATTTTGTGTGTGTGTGTGTGTTAGGTGATTGTGCATGAAGTACCCGGTCAGGAGTTGGAGCTGGAGGTGTTTGATAAAGACCCGGACCAAGATGACTTTCTTGGAAGGTATTCTTTTATGCACAAGTGTGAACTAAATGTTGCATTGCTTTGACATTGAAAAAAAGTGTAAAAAGTGGTTTTTATTGTTTGTAATTTTCAGTTTGTAAGTTTCAAAACAGACAAAAATATGAAAAAAGCAGCTTAGATGTTCTAACTTATGAAGAAAGAAGTCACAGGGTTGAGGGATGCCATGTTAATTCCTTTTTGTTTAATATTGTTTGTCTGGATCTGTTTTAGAATAAAACTGGATTTAGGGATCGTGAAGAAAGCAGTAGTTCTGGATGAGGTACTTCCTGTTTTTTATATTACAATCTACTATCTCTTATCTATCTCTACCACATCACATTGATGTTGTTATTTCAATTAACCTTATTTGTCTGTCATTGAGGTTGTGATCTAAACTCTGAACTCTGCAGAGATTAAAGTAACTTCGATATGGTTTCAGTGGTTCACTTTGAAGGACGCATCATCAGGGCAAGTTCACCTCAGACTGGAATGGCTGTCTCTACTGCCCTCTGCAGAGCGCCTGACTGAGGTCTTGCACACCTTCCTAAAGTATTTGGCAAAACTCAACCCCAGTATACAGACTGAACCTTTTATTGTTACACACAGGTGCTGCAGAGAAACCAGAACATCGCGATAACTGGTAAGACAACGGATTTTCCTTCAGCTGCCATTTTAACTGTTTATCTGGACCGGGCCCAAGACCTACCCGTGAGTTTAAGTTCTGAACTAAACTTACCCCTATTTTAATGTCTGGTATTTTATTGCTTGAATGTTGTAACTTTATCAGTATGATGTGTTTGTATACAGTTTAAGAAGGGTAATAAGGACCCCAGCCCCATGGTGCAGGTTTCTGTGCAGGAGATCACCAAAGAAAGCAGGGTATGATGTCATAGTTCAAAGTTTAGGATCTTTGATTACACCTTTTTATCCCTCATACATTAAGTCCATCCATCCATCTATTAATTATGAAATTATCCATTCAGACGGTGTATGGAAACAATAATCCGGTGTGGGAAGATGCCTTCACGTTTTTCATACAAGATCCGCGCAAAAAAGACATTGACATCCAGGTACATTCACATTAATATTATCACCTCATTTAAAGCTGCAATCTATAACTTTTGCCTCTCTACCGCCATCCCTGTTTGTATCTGAAAATTGCAGGTTAATTTACCTACTTCTTAGCATATGTAATAAAGTCAAATTAAGACAAACTGACATTTTACTACAAATCAGACCCAACAGATCAAATTATTAATTATTATTATTATCATAAGCTTGCTGTTGGGAATTGAGGTAAGGCTAGGAGATTGTACTTGCTTATTGATTTTTGTTTATTTTTAAACCAAAATGTTACAGATTGCAGTCTTTATTGAACTCTTTCTGCAACACATTTTACTGCAACAAATGGTTTGTTGTCTTTGTTCATAACAACAGTTTTTTGGGGGTTTTTTGTTTGTTTTTTTAAACAAACAATGGTTTATTTATCTCTGCTGATATGTCTTCTAGGTGAAAGATGATGACAGGGCCGTGACGCTGGGCAGTCTGTCCATCCCATTATCTCGTCTGCTCTCCAGCACTGAACTCACCATGGATCAATGGTTTCAGCTGGAAAACTCCGGACCGGCCAGTCGTATCTACATCACAGCTTTGTTGAGGGTGAGCTAGGAGGGCTTGAGTCTGAACACCACAGAACTGGAGATGTTTGAGGACAACTGTGTGCTGGACATGAGTTTGAACTTTATGGTCTGTATGGTTTCAGGTGTTGTGGCTGAATGAAGAAGCCATTCCCACCACACCTGTGTCTCCAGTGTCAGGAGATGAAGATGGTGAATCACTGGTTTCTCCTTTGGGATCTAAAGTGCCCCCCGTCATCAAACGTCCAGAGCAAACCAGTCCAGACAACAGCTTTGCATCTGAGGTGGGTTAGCTTAAGGAAGACATGAGGTCTTCTCAAGATGCTACAATGTACTTCTGTTGCATCAATAGTTGTTTCTAATACAGCCATAATACATCAATTTAGGGTGTATTGCGGATCCACCTAGTAGAAGCCCAAAGCCTCATCGCGAAGGACAATTTAATGGGTGGCATGATGAAGGGAAAGAGCGACCCGTATGTGAAGATCCGGGTGGGAGGAATGGTCTTCAAGAGTCAGGTCATTAAGGAAAACCTCAACCCTGTTTGGAATGAACTTTATGAGGTAAACATGATGATTCATGTAGCTTTATGTGTGTTTATATGTATGTGTGTGTGTGTGTGTGTGTGTAATAAGTAAGTATATAAGTAATGCAAACCTGATTGCTTCCACTGTAGGTGATCCTAACGCAGCTTCCAGGTCAGGAGGTGGAGTTTGTCCTGTATGATAAAGACATCGATCAGGATGATTTTCTGGGCAGGTGAGGCACACAACCTGTCTCACTTTTACAACTTTACATTAAGAAATTTACATTCGTAGAAATGTACTGAATGGTAAATGCCAATGTTGTGACAACGTTTCTGCTAGTGTTTATGAAGCCTTCTGTTGAGAAATGTTTGAGACGTTCATGTATCCCTTTATTATCTTATGCAGAGTCAAAATGAGTCTTCGGGATCTCATCAGTGCTCAGTTTACAGATCAGGTGAGTCTGTCAACATCACATGACCCTGCATGTTTGTTTTTTTCTCTTTCCTAACATTTTGCTGTTCACACTTGTGATTCCCTGTGCAGTGGTATAACCTGAATGAAGTCAAATCTGGTCGGATTCGTCTAGTGATGGAATGGGTGCCGAAAGTGTCAGATCCCACCAGACTTGAGCAGGTGACGTTTATATGACATCACAACTCATATGACATCATTTATATTCATATGCATTATGTGTTTATATGACATCATAAAAATCATGTTCTGACAATTTTCATTGCCATTTAGATCCTGAACTACAACTCTTGTCAGTCGTACCAGAATAAATCAGTTCCCTCTGCTGCGCTGCTGTTTGTGTATATTGAGAGAGCACATGGTCTGCCTGTAAGTCAACACATTTATTTATTGACATTTAATATGTAAACAAACTAGCATTGAAGAAATAAGAAATGTCCTGGAAGGTTGCTCAGAAAACAGTATAATTAGCTAAAAATGTGTATAGACTGTGTTCTATGTGTATAGACTGTGTACTATATGTAAAGACTGTGTTCTATGTGTATAGACTGTGTACTGTGTTTACAGATTTGGCTGTGCTGTCTAAACGTGTTAAACATTAATGTGTTCCACAGTTAAAAAAGAGTGGAAAAGAGCCAAAAGCTGGAGTTGAACTGTCAATCAAAAACGTTGCCTACCGCACCAAAGTAAGAGTGTGAAATTCAGAGACATTTTGCTGAAGTGGCCCAACTCTGAAGACTTATGAATGATTCATGTCTCTTTCACTAGGTTGCCAATCTCTCCACTTCTCCTCAGTGGGATGAGGCTTTTCATTTCCTGATTCAGAATCCAAGAGATGACACACTTGTTGTTAAAGTGAGTGAATTTCACAATAATGTTTGGTTTGAGGGTAACATTTTGTTAATGAAAATATTTGCAAATTTATCTAGCAATTGTTTGTGTGTGTGATCCTGATATTTTT